>WNGS01106646.1:0-15960 GCA_020271785.1 Procambarus virginalis | reverse complement strand
CCTAACGTGAGTGTTGCATCACGGTCCTAACGTGAGTGTTGCATCACGGTCCAACGTGAGTGTTGCATCACGGTCCTAACGTGAGTGTTGCATCACGGTCCTAACGTGAGTGTTGCATCACGGTCCTAACGTGAGTGTTGCATCACGGTCCTAACGTGAGTGTTGCATCACGGTCCTAACGTGAGTGTTGCATCACGGTCCTAACGTGAGTGTTGCATCACGGTCCAACGTGAGTGTTGCATCACGGTCCTAACGTGAGTGTTGCATCACGGTCCTAACGTGAGTGTTGCATCACGGTCCTAACGTGAGTGTTGCTTCACGGTCCTAACGTGAGTGTTGCATCACGGTCCTAACGTGAGTGTTGCATCACGGTCCTAACGTGAGTGTTGCATCACGGTCCAAACGTGAGTGTTGCATCACGGTCCAAACGTGAGTGTTGCATCACGGTCCTAACGTGAGTGTTGCATCACGGTCCTAACGTGAGTGTTGCATCACGGTCCAACGTGAGTGTTGCATCACGGTCCTAACGAGTGTTGCATCACGGTCCTAACGTGAGTGTTGCATCACGGTCCTAACGTGAGTGTTGCATCACGGTCCTAACGTGAGTGTTGCATCACGGTCCTAACGTGAGTGTTGCTTCACGGTCCTAACGAGAGTGTTGCTTCATGGTCCTAACGTGAGTGTTGCATCACGGTCCTAACGTGAGTGTTGCATCACGGTCCTAACGTGAGTGTTGCATCACGGTGCTAACGTGAGTGTTGCTTCACGGTCCTAACGTGAGTGTTGCTTCATGGTCCTAACGTGAGTGTTGCATCACGGTCCTAACGTGAGTGTTGCATCACGGTCCTAACGTGAGTGTTGCATCACGGTCCTAACGTGAGTGTTGCATCACGGTCCTAACGTGAGTGTTGCATCACGGTCCTAACGTGAGTGTTGCATCACGGTCCTAACGTGAGTGTTGCATCACGGTCCAAACGTGAGTGTTGCATCACGGTCCTAACGTGAGTGTTGCATCACGGTCCTAACGTGAGTGTTGCATCACGGTCCTAACGTGAGTGTTGCATCACGGTCCTAACGTGA
The DNA here is from genome assembly GCA_020271785.1 of Procambarus virginalis. Lineage (NCBI taxonomy): Eukaryota > Metazoa > Arthropoda > Malacostraca > Decapoda > Cambaridae > Procambarus > Procambarus virginalis. The sequence goes on along the minus strand of WNGS01106646.1, from coordinate 14,880 downwards.
GTGTTGCATCACGGTCCTAACGTGAGTGTTGCATCACGGTTCAAACGTGAGTGTTGCATCACGGTCCAAACGTGAGTGTTGCATCACGGTCCTAACGTGAGTGTTGCATCACGGTCCTAACGTGAGTGTTGCATCACGGTCCTAACGTGAGTGTTGCATCACGGTCCTAACGTGAGTGTTGCATCACGGTCCAAACGTGAGTGTTGCATCACGGTCCTAACGTGAGTGTTGCATCACGGTCCTAACGTGAGTGTTGCATCACGGTCCTAACGTGAGTGTTGCATCACGGTCCTAACGTGAGTGTTGCATCACGGTCCTAACGTGAGTGTTGCATCACGGTCCAAACGTGAGTGTTGCATCACGGTCCTAACGTGAGTGTTGCATCACGGTCCTAACGTGAGTGTTGCATCACGGTCCTAACGTGAGTGTTGCATCACGGTCCTAACGTGAGTGTTGCTTCACGGTCCTAACGAGTGTTGCATCACGGTCCTAACGTGAGTGTTGCATCACGGTCCTAACGTGAGTGTTGCATCACGGTCCTAACGTGAGTGTTGCATCACGGTCCTAACGTGAGTGTTGCATCACGGTCCTAACGTGAGTGTTGCATCACGGTCCTAACGTGAGTGTTGCTTCACGGTCCTAACGTGAGTGTTGCATCACGGTCCTAACGTGAGTGTTGCATCACGGTCCTAACGTGAGTGTTGCATCACGGTCCTAACGTGAGTGTTGCATCACGGTCCTAACGTGAGTGTTGCATCACGGTCCTAACGTGAGTGTTGCATCACGGTCCTAACGTGAGTGTTGCATCACGGTCCTAACGTGAGTGTTGCATCACGGTCCTAACGTGAGTGTTGCATCACGGTCCTAACGTGAGTGTTGCATCACGGTCCTAACGTGAGTGTTGCATCACGGTCCTAACGTGAGTGTTGCATCACGGTCCTAACGTGAGTGTTGCATCACGGTGCTAACGTGAGTGTTGCTTCACGGTCCTAACGTGAGTGTTGCATCACGGTCCAAACGTGAGTGTTGCATCACGGTCCTAACGTGAGTGTTGCATCACGGTCCAAACGTGAGTGTTGCATCACGGTCCTAACGTGAGTGTTGCATCACGGTCCTAACGTGAGTGTTGCATCACGGTCCTAACGTGAGTGTTGCATCACGGTCCAAATGTGAGTGTTGCATCACGGTCCAAACGTGAGTGTTGCATCACGGTCCTAACGTGAGTGTTGCATCACGGTCCTAACGTGAGTGTTGCATCACGGTGCTAACGTGAGTGTTGCATCACGGTCCTAACGAGTGTTGCTTCATGGTCCTAACGTGAGTGTTGCATCACGGTCCTAACGTGAGTGTTGCATCACGGTCCTAACGTGAGTGTTGCATCACGGTGCTAACGTGAGTGTTGCTTCACGGTACTAACGTGAGTGTTGCTTCATGGTCCTAACGTGAGTGTTGCTTCACGGTCCCAACGTGAGTGTTGCATCACGGTCCTAACGTGAGTGTTGCATCACGGTGCTAACGTGAGTGTTGCTTCACGGTACTAACGTGAGTGTTGCATCACGGTCCTAACGTGAGTGTTGCATCACGGTCCAAACGTGAGTGTTGCATCACGGTCCAAACGTGAGTGTTGCATCACGGTCCTAACGTGAGTGTTGCATCACGGTCCTAACGTGAGTGTTGCATCACGGTCCTAACGTGAGTGTTGCATCACGGTCCTAACGTGAGTGTTGCATCACGGTCCTAACGTGAGTGTTGTATCACGGTCCAAACGTGAGTGTTGCATCACGGTCCTAACGTGAGTGTTGCATCACGGTCCTAACGTGAGTGTTGCATCACGGTCCTAACGTGAGTGTTGCATCACGGTCCTAACGTGAGTGTTGCATCACGGTCCTAACGTGAGTGTTGCATCACGGTCCTAACGTGAGTGTTGCATCACGGTCCAAACGTGAGTGTTGCATCACGGTCCAAACGTGAGTGTTGCATCACGGTCCTAACGTGAGTGTTGCATCACGGTCCTAACGTGAGTGTTGCATCACGGTCCTAACGTGAGTGTTGCTTCACGGTCCTAACGAGTGTTGCATCACGGTCCTAACGTGAGTGTTGCATCACGGTCCTAACGTGAGTGTTGCATCACGGTCCTAACGTGAGTGTTGCTTCACGGTCCTAACGAGTGTTGCTTCACGGTCCTAACGTGAGTGTTGCATCACGGTCCTAACGTGAGTGTTGCATCACGGTCCTAACGTGAGTGTTGCATCACGGTCCTAACGTGAGTGTTGCATCACGGTACTAACGTGAGTGTTGCTTCACGGTCCTAACGTGAGTGTTGCTTCACGGTCCTAACGTGAGTGTTGCATCACGGTCCTAACGTGAGTGTTGCATCACGGTCCTAACGTGAGTGTTGCATCACGGTCCTAACGTGAGTGTTGCATCACGGTCCTAACGTGAGTGTTGCATCACGGTCCTAACGTGAGTGTTGCATCACGGTCCTAACGTGAGTGTTGCATCACGGTCCTAACGTGAGTGTTGCATCACGGTCCTAACGTGAGTGTTGCATCACGGTCCTAACGTGAGTGTTGCATCACGGTCCTAACGTGAGTGTTGCATCACGGTCCTAACGTGAGTGTTGCATCACGGTCCTAACGTGAGTGTTGCATCACGGTCCTAACGTGAGTGTTGCATCACGGTCCTAACGTGAGTGTTGCATCACGGTCCTAACGTGAGTGTTGCATCACGGTCCTAACGTGAGTGTTGCATCACGGTCCTAACGTGAGTGTTGCATCACGGTCCTAACGTGAGTGTTGCATCACGGTCCTAACGTGAGTGTTGCATCACGGTCCTAACGTGAGTGTTGCATCACGGTCCTAACGTGAGTGTTGCATCACGGTCCTAACGTGAGTGTTGCATCACGGTCCTAACGTGAGTGTTGCATCACGGTCCTAACGTGAGTGTTGCATCACGGTCCTAACGTGAGTGTTGCATCACGGTCCTAACGTGAGTGTTGCATCACGGTCCTAACGTGAGTGTTGCATCACGGTCCTAACGTGAGTGTTGCATCACGGTCCTAACGTGAGTGTTGCATCACGGTCCTAACGTGAGTGTTGCATCACGGTCCTAACGTGAGTGTTGCATCACGGTCCTAACGTGAGTGTTGCATCACGGTCCTAACGTGAGTGTTGCATCACGGTCCTAACGTGAGTGTTGCTTCACGGTCCTAACGTGAGTGTTGCATCACGGTCCTAACGTGAGTGTTGCATCACGGTCCTAACGTGAGTGTTGCATCACGGTCCTAACGTGAGTGTTGCATCACGGTCCTAACGTGAGTGTTGCATCACGGTCCTAACGTGAGTGTTGCATCACGGTCCTAACGTGAGTGTTGCATCACGGTCCTAACGTGAGTGTTGCATCACGGTCCTAACGTGAGTGTTGCATCACGGTCCTAACGTGAGTGTTGCATCACGGTCCTAACGTGAGTGTTGCATCACGGTCCTAACGTGAGTGTTGCATCACGGTCCTAACGTGAGTGTTGCATCACGGTCCTAACGTGAGTGTTGCATCACGGTCCTAACGTGAGTGTTGCATCACGGTCCTAACGTGAGTGTTGCATCACGGTCCTAACGTGAGTGTTGCATCACGGTCCTAACGTGAGTGTTGCATCACGGTCCTAACGTGAGTGTTGCATCACGGTCCTAACGTGAGTGTTGCATCACGGTCCTAACGTGAGTGTTGCATCACGGTCCTAACGTGAGTGTTGCATCACGGTCCTAACGTGAGTGTTGCATCACGGTCCTAACGTGAGTGTTGCATCACGGTCCTAACGTGAGTGTTGCATCACGGTCCTAACGTGAGTGTTGCATCACGGTCCTAACGTGAGTGTTGCATCACGGTCCTAACGTGAGTGTTGCATCACGGTCCTAACGTGAGTGTTGCATCACGGTCCTAACGTGAGTGTTGCATCACGGTCCTAACGTGAGTGTTGCATCACGGTCCTAACGTGAGTGTTGCATCACGGTCCTAACGTGAGTGTTGCATCACGGTCCTAACGTGAGTGTTGCATCACGGTCCTAACGTGAGTGTTGCATCACGGTCCTAACGTGAGTGTTGCATCACGGTCCTAACGTGAGTGTTGCATCACGGTCCTAACGTGAGTGTTGCATCACGGTCCTAACGTGAGTGTTGCATCACGGTCCTAACGTGAGTGTTGCATCACGGTCCTAACGTGAGTGTTGCATCACGGTCCTAACGTGAGTGTTGCATCACGGTCCTAACGTGAGTGTTGCATCACGGTCCTAACGTGAGTGTTGCATCACGGTCCTAACGTGAGTGTTGCATCACGGTCCTAACGTGAGTGTTGCATCACGGTCCTAACGTGAGTGTTGCATCACGGTCCTAACGTGAGTGTTGCATCACGGTCCTAACGTGAGTGTTGCATCACGGTCCTAACGTGAGTGTTGCATCACGGTCCTAACGTGAGTGTTGCATCACGGTCCTAACGTGAGTGTTGCATCACGGTCCTAACGTGAGTGTTGCATCACGGTCCTAACGTGAGTGTTGCATCACGGTCCTAACGTGAGTGTTGCATCACGGTCCTAACGTGAGTGTTGCATCACGGTCCTAACGTGAGTGTTGCATCACGGTCCTAACGTGAGTGTTGCATCACGGTCCTAACGTGAGTGTTGCATCACGGTCCTAACGTGAGTGTTGCATCACGGTCCTAACGTGAGTGTTGCATCACGGTCCTAACGTGAGTGTTGCATCACGGTCCTAACGTGAGTGTTGCATCACGGTCCTAACGTGAGTGTTGCATCACGGTCCTAACGTGAGTGTTGCATCACGGTCCTAACGTGAGTGTTGCATCACGGTCCTAACGTGAGTGTTGCATCACGGTCCTAACGTGAGTGTTGCATCACGGTCCTAACGTGAGTGTTGCATCACGGTCCTAACGTGAGTGTTGCATCACGGTCCTAACGTGAGTGTTGCATCACGGTCCTAACGTGAGTGTTGCATCACGGTCCTAACGTGAGTGTTGCATCACGGTCCTAACGTGAGTGTTGCATCACGGTCCTAACGTGAGTGTTGCATCACGGTCCTAACGTGAGTGTTGCATCACGGTCCTAACGTGAGTGTTGCATCACGGTCCTAACGTGAGTGTTGCATCACGGTCCTAACGTGAGTGTTGCATCACGGTCCTAACGTGAGTGTTGCATCACGGTCCTAACGTGAGTGTTGCATCACGGTCCTAACGTGAGTGTTGCATCACGGTCCTAACGTGAGTGTTGCATCACGGTCCTAACGTGAGTGTTGCATCACGGTCCTAACGTGAGTGTTGCATCACGGTCCTAACGTGAGTGTTGCATCACGGTCCTAACGTGAGTGTTGCATCACGGTCCTAACGTGAGTGTTGCATCACGGTCCTAACGTGAGTGTTGCATCACGGTCCTAACGTGAGTGTTGCATCACGGTCCTAACGTGAGTGTTGCATCACGGTCCTAACGTGAGTGTTGCATCACGGTCCTAACGTGAGTGTTGCATCACGGTCCTAACGTGAGTGTTGCATCACGGTCCTAACGTGAGTGTTGCATCACGGTCCTAACGTGAGTGTTGCATCACGGTCCTAACGTGAGTGTTGCATCACGGTCCTAACGTGAGTGTTGCATCACGGTCCTAACGTGAGTGTTGCATCACGGTGCTAACGTGAGTGTTGCTTCACGGTCCTAACGAGTGTTGCTTCATGGTCCTAACGTGAGTGTTGCATCACGGTCCTAACGTGAGTGTTGCATCACGGTCCTAACGTGAGTGTTGCATCACGGTGCTAACGTGAGTGTTGCTTCACGGTACTAACGAGAGTGTTGCTTCATGGTCCTAACGTGAGTGTTGCTTCACGGTCCCAACGTGAGTGTTGCATCACGGTCCTAACGTGAGTGTTGCATCACGGTGCTAACGTGAGTGTTGCTTCACGGTACTAACGAGAGTGTTGCTTCATGGTCCTAACGTGAGTGTTGCATCACGGTCCAAATGTGAGTGTTGCATCACGGTCCAAACGTGAGTGTTGCATCACGGTCCTAACGTGAGTGTTGCATCACGGTCCTAACGTGAGTGTTGCATCACGGTCCTAACGTGAGTGTTGCATCACGGTCCTAACGTGAGTGTTGCTTCACGGTCCTAACGTGAGTGTTGCATCACGGTCCTAACGTGAGTGTTGCATCACGGTCCTAACGTGAGTGTTGCATCACGGTCCTAACGTGAGTGTTGCATCACGGTCCTAACGTGAGTGTTGCATCACGGTCCTAACGTGAGTGTTGCATCACGGTCCTAACGTGAGTGTTGCATCACGGTCCTAACGTGAGTGTTGCATCACGGTCCAAATGTGAGTGTTGCATCACGGTCCAAACGTGAGTGTTGCATCACGGTCCTAACGTGAGTGTTGCATCACGGTCCTAACGTGAGTGTTGCATCACGGTGCTAACGTGAGTGTTGCTTCACGGTCCTAACGAGTGTTGCTTCATGGTCCTAACGTGAGTGTTGCATCACGGTCCTAACGTGAGTGTTGCATCACGGTCCTAACGTGAGTGTTGCATCACGGTGCTAACGTGAGTGTTGCTTCACGGTACTAACGAGAGTGTTGCTTCATGGTCCTAACGTGAGTGTTGCTTCACGGTCCCAACGTGAGTGTTGCATCACGGTCCTAACGTGAGTGTTGCATCACGGTGCTAACGTGAGTGTTGCTTCACGGTACTAACGAGAGTGTTGCTTCATGGTCCTAACGTGAGTGTTGCATCACGGTCCAAACGTGAGTGTTGCATCACGGTCCAAACGTGAGTGTTGCATCACGGTCCTAACGTGAGTGTTGCATCACGGTGCTAACGTGAGTGTTGCATCACGGTGCTAACGTGAGTGTTGCTTCACGGTCCTAACGTGAGTGTTGTATCACGGTCCAAATGTGAGTGTTGCATCACGGTCCTAACGTGAGTGTTGCATCACGGTCCTAACGTGAGTGTTGCATCACGGTCCTAACGTGAGTGTTGCATCACGGTCCTAACGTGAGTGTTGCATCACGGTCCTAACGTGAGTGTTGCATCACGGTCCAAATGTGAGTGTTGCATCACGGTGCTAACGTGAGTGTTGCTTCACGGTCCCAACGAGTGTTGCTTCATGGTCCTAACGTGAGTGTTGCATCACGGTCCTAACGTGAGTGTTGCATCACGGTCCTAACGTGAGTGTTGCATCACGGTGCTAACGTGAGTGTTGCTTCACGGTACTAACGAGAGTGTTGCTTCATGGTCCTAACGTGAGTGTTGCTTCACGGTCCCAATGTGAGTGTTGCATCACGGTCCTAACGTGAGTGTTGCATCACGGTCCTAACGTGAGTGTTGCATCACGGTCCAAACGTGAGTTTTGCATCACGGTGCTAACGTGAGTGTTGCTTCACGGTCCTAACGTGAGTGTTGCTTCATGGTCCTAACGTGAGTGTTGCATCACGGTCCTAACGTGAGTGTTGCATCACGGTCCTAACGTGAGTGTTGCATCACGGTGCTAACGTGAGTGTTGCTTCACGGTCCTAACGTGAGTGTTGCTTCATGGTCCTAACGTGAGTGTTGCTTCACGGTCCCAACGTGAGTGTTGCATCACGGTCCTAACGTGAGTGTTGCATCACGGTCCTAACGTGAGTGTTGCATCACGGTCCAAACGTGAGTGTTGCATCACGGTCCTAACGTGAATGTTTCAACACATAATTTGCACGTTGAGATTCGTGCATTCTTTGCAATCATATTGACCATTGGCTCTTTCATCTCCAACAGAGTTATGGGAGAAATATAATTTGCATATGGCTGAAGATATTATCCGTCGAATACGCAAGGACAATTCAAATATGAACATGGATTTCACAGCAGAAATGTACAACGAAGCATTGATAATGATTGAAGATTTGAGCTTAGAAATCGCAAAGTTCTAAATCAATTGGAAATGCCATCACCGAATCGATCAGCTGTTGCTTCGTTCGATGTAGAATTGCGTCGTGAACAAAATTACAACACAGGTGATCTGTTGTCGTATGTGCAATGAAATATTCTTAAGTTAACGCTTGTGCGAAAAGGCACTACAATCAAATAATTCAAACAGTCAAGAACGGGTTTGGAGAAATCTTCTTAGATGCGCCAGGAGGAACTGTAAAACCATTCTAATTAGATTGATTCTGGCAGCATTTCGATCATAGAATGGCATAACCTTAGCTCTTGCATCGTACGGAATAGTTGCGACATTGCTACTGTTACCAACCGTATGTTACGGCTCGTGACCTTGAACAGCAGCAAGAAACTAGTAGTCTAGGGACATGACTAAGTACTGTAATCTAGAGTAGGTCACCAGTGTAACCCCGTAGTCGGTACATTTCATAATTAGACTTTATCACCCTAACGAGTAAATAAGTACTCATTTAACTTAATGGTATATTAACAATACTATTCCAGATATGGTTCAGTATATATATAGCTCAAACAACATATAGACAAATTCACATGTAAATCAATATTACTTAAAATGTCTCCAACAAATATATATTACAGCAGAAACAAAAGGGTACCAGACTTAACTTCCACTAGTGATCCATCCGAGCGCTCTACAAATACTAACTGATTTTTCCATGCCGGAGTCACTCATTGCTTCCGCCCCAACATGAATTGCCAACATTTATATTTTATTGATTTTTCTTAAGTGGAGCAATATAATGGGAATAAAGTAACCTTAAGCTGATTTAAAGAATGATCACATTTACATGCATGCACAGAGATAATGTAGTTATTAATATATGCAGTTATTATTATTTATATATTAAAGAAGTGAATGCTAGCCACGGCAACACAACAGGAAGTAAAGGGTTCTCACGGGGTCTTGCCAACTACTTGATCGAACTATAACAGTTTCCCCACAGTATTTCCCCCTAGATGGGCATTAAAAGCGACTTTTCTCACGGTTCAGCTACGAGCTTACAAAAATATAACCGTTTCCGACGGTTGGTCCATTTGTGGATTATTTCAACATATAATATATAAGCACGTAGAAGTAGTGAAATATATAAGCACGTAGAAGTAGTGAAATATATAAGCACATGTAATCACATACAAGTAATGAATATATAAGGTAAGGTAATTATCAAAAGAAGGCACCAAACCGGGAAGGCTATGTAGCACCATCAAAGTGCGAAATAATCAGAGGGCGCTAAATATCACCAAGAATGCCAATACGAGAGCAAAAACGCATAAGGCGAACGATATCAAAAGTATCCGATTCACCTAGAATTCTATCGAAGGACAAGTGACCGCGAGGAACGGTCGGAAAGCAAGACACACGCTCGTCCTGGAAGTCAGGACATTCAACAAGGATATGCACAACTAAGAGGGACAACGCAACTCGGACAATAAGGAGCAGGGCGGCGCTCCATTAAGTGACTGTGGGTTAAGCGAGTATGGCCAACCCGCAGCCATGCCAAAGCAGTCTCCCACCGCCGGTTACGGTGGTAGGAGGAAGGCCACGGGGACACACTACGTTTGAGAGTACGCAGCTTGTTACTAACCACAGAGGACCAACAACCCTGCCAATGGGCAAGGATAGAGGAATGAATAACAGGATAAAAGTCGGAATAAGGAACACCTTTACGGGAGATGGGACAAGAACGGATAGCGTCCTTAGCGGCAGCATCGCACGCTCATTGAAAGAAACACCAATATGGCTGGGAACCCAGCAAAACTCTACCGATTTAAATTTACTAGAAATAAGAAACAGCCAATGCTGAATCTCGATGACTACTGGGTGGACAGGGTTAAAGGACCCTAGAGTCATGAGGGCACTACGAGAGTCAACTACAACCACAAAGGATGAATGAGAATGAGAAAGCAAGAGACAGAGAGCATAGAGAATAGCATAAAGTTCCGCCGTAAAGACGCTAGCCTCCGAAGGGAGGCGACACATATAAGTACAGTCAGGAAAAACAACAGAGTAGCCCACACCGTCCGCAGACTTAGACCCATCGGTGAAGATGGAAATAGAGTGGGAGTGCGAAGAAAAGTGCTCAAGGAAGAGGCTTTTCAGAATTGTAGGAGGGGTAAAGGCTTTAGTAATACAAGTCAAGGACGTACAAACTTGGGAAGGGGGACTCTCCACGGAGGCAAGGAAGGAACAATATGAGGAGAAACATTAGAAATATGAACAGAAAGAGAATCCTGCAAGCGAGATAACCGGACAGAAAGTGGGAGACGATGAAGAGGAACAGGAGCTACAGGAGGAGGAAAAGTCAAAGCACCACAGAGGCGAGAGGAAGGATGTTGTAAGGACCGTGCAAGATAGCGAAGACAGTAGCGATCACGGCGGTCCTGAAGAGAGAAAGCCAGTGTCAACATACAAACTGAGGGCGGGAGTCGAACGAAAGGCACCAGAGCTGAGACGCAACCCAGTATGGTGCAAAGCATCAAGACGGCGAAGAGTAGAAGGAGAAGCAGAAGAGTAAGCAGGGCAACCATAATCGAGTTTAGACAGGACGAGAGAGGAGTGCAAACAGAGGAGCGTGCGCCTATCCGCTCCCCAAGAAGTATGGGACAAAACCTTAAGTAGGTTAAGGGCCTTAGAGCATTCAACTCGGAGGTAAGAGATATGGGCTGACCAAGACAAACGAGTGTCAAAGACTAACCTAAAGAGCTTTGCGGAATCCCTGTACACAATGGGATGACCATAAAGCGACAAAGAGGGACGAAGAACGACATGCTTCCGAGTAAGTCATAGCACAAGTCTTAGACGCAGAGAACTTGAAGCCATGATCGGTGGCCCAAGACGACACGGCATCAATCGCAAGTTGAAGCCGCCGTTGAAGGAGAGGTGAATCATCACCCCGACAGCAAAGGGTAAGATCATCAACATAGAGAGCAGAGAAGACGCCAGAAGGAAGAGGAAAGAAGACCGTCGAGGGCAACTAGAAAAAGAGTAGTGCTCAGAACACTACCCTGGGGTACACCCTCATACTGCCGAAAAGGAGAAGAGAGCAGTACCAAGCCGCACACGAAAGGAACGACGAGAGAGGAAGCTCTGGAGGAAGAGAGGGAGGTTCCCACGAAGGCCAAAAGAATGAAGTTGAGACAATATGATACCGCCAGGTAGTGTCGTAAGCCTTTTCAGGTCAAAAAGAACGGCAACAACGGAGGTGTTCTCAGCAAAAGCAGTACGAATATAGTCCTCCAAGTTCACCAGGACATCCATTGTGCTGCGGCACTTGCTAAAACCAAATTGAGAAGGGAAGAGGTGATGATAGTGTTCTAAGAACCACATCAAACGAACGTTAACCATACGTTCAAAGAGCTTGCAGACACAACTCGTGAGGGCAATAGGGCGGAAGTCCTTGGGGGATGACCCGAGAGACCCTGGTTTCCGGACATGAAGGACAACAGCATCGAGCCAGTCTTCAGGGACCGACGACGACTCCCAGACCCGATTGTACAGACTCGGTAAATACTGAGACGTGCACGGAGGGAGATGGCGAAGCATTTCATAATGAACGCCATCGGAGCCCGCTGCCGTAGAACCGCAAAGGGCTAGGGCAGACTGAAGCTCAGAGAGAGAGAAGGGATCATTATAGGGAAAGTGAAGATAAGTACAGAAATTTAAAGGATGAGATTCAAGAAGAGGCTTACGAAGAAAGAAGGATTGGGGGAGATGAGAACCAGAACTAACAGGAGAAATGGGAACCCAGTTCGGTCACAACCTGAAACGGGTTCGCCACAAGAGCACCATGCAGGCGAAAGACAGGTGAGACATCGGGAACGAACTTACCCACAATCTTGCGGATACGCTTCCAGACCAAGAGAGGAGTTTTGGACGTAACGGTGGAGACATAAGACGCCCAGCAAGCACGTTTAGCCGCACGGATGGTCCTACGGGCCACCGCACTCGCCTTCCGAAACAAAAGAAAAGACTCAACCGTCTGCCAGCGCTGATGTCTCTTCCAGGCTGCACGCTTACAGCGGACAGCCCGAGCACAGTCCATATTCCACCAGAGAACGCACTTCCGCGTTCCCTGAGAGGAAGAGCGAGGAATAGAGTGGAGGGCGGCGTCAAAGACAGTGTCATGAAAAAGAAGGAGGGCGCGAGGGAGAGGCAGAACGGAGAGGTCGGAAATAGTAGCACGGAGAGTAAAGAGGCGCCAGTCAGCCTCGGCAAACCGCCACCTAGTGAAAGAGAGAGGAGGGCGAAAAAGAGAACAAAGAAACAAGGATAGGAAAATGGTCACTGCCATGGAGGTCATCAAGAACCCGCCACCCAAAATCTAAGGAAAGGGATGACGAGCACAGAAAAATCGAGACAAGAAAGGGAGCGAGTCCGAGTCCAAATAAGTGGGCTCACCTGAATTTAGAAGGGACAGGGAAGAAGTGAGGATGAAAGGTTCAAGGAGGCGACCCGGGTGTTTGTCAGCACATCACCCCAAAGGGCATGACGACAACTGAAATCACCCAGCAGGAGCACAGGCTCCTGCAAGGAGTCTAGGAGGTGTTTGAGATCGGAAGAGAAAGTGGGACAGTGGGGGGAGATAAATGGAACAAACCGTGTACCATCTACGCACAAAGACACGGGCGGCAGAACAGTGGAGAGGCGAGGAAAAAAGTAAGGGGACAAAGGGAACATCAGAACGAATCAAGAGAACAGAAGAATTATGGACCCCAGCTGTTGCTGGGGGGGGGGGGGCACAGAGAAAAGAATAGCCACAGAAGCGACCAGGACGAGCACCAAGCATCGGCTCCTGGAGACAGACACAAAGGGGTGAAAACTGTGAAATGAGAAGTTGGAGGTCAAGGAAATTGGCGTAAAATCCACGGATGTTCCATTGAAGAAAAGACATCAGCAAACAGAGAGAGTAGAGTGTGGTGTTTGTGTAGCTGAGGAAGTCTTGGTTGTAGGGATGATATAAAGTCATTGCTTGGTTACTGAGTTTAATACTTATAAACGATTACATGACTAGTAGCTTCCAAGCTGGTAGCGTCCTGTACGCTTCTGTTTACCTTCTCCACTGGCGTGTGAACCGCAGCACATACAAACGGATCGTTCCGTTTTCTGTGAACATGACAGAGTAACAGAGAAAAGAAGAAACAAAGGTGAAGAAGGGACAGAGCACGCTAAAAAGCACAGAGTCAGGAGCAGGGTCAGCGAAGTCAGGGTTAGGGGGGCATGGGAAAACTGAGTAAAGAAGGAGGGAAAGAAGTGGGAGGACAGACCAGAGGTGGACGAGCAGGGTCTAGAGGAGGAGGAAAGGGAGGGGACAGCCAGAAAGAGGGGAGCGCACCTCAGCAAGGGCAGCAACCGAGATGGAACTGGGGGCTAAACAATCCTCTACAGTAGGAACAGGGGGCTCCACCCCCGAAGCGGGAGGGGAATGAACGATAGAATCAGAGATAGGGGGTGAAGAAGAAAGCAAAGCCTTCTTACCGACAGGAGAGGAGAAAGGAGAGGAGCCAGGTTTCCGCTTCTGACTCAAAGATACAGGCGTCCCAGCAGCAATGTATTGGGCAACAGACTCCAGCATCTCGATAGGAGAAGAAGAGCGAGAGCGAACAACACAACCGTCAGGAGTGCAGTGGACGTCGGCCCGCACAGTCAGGCAGCGTGGAGAGCCAAGAGACGGAGGGGAATGACGGGAAGGAGGACTAGAGGGAGAGGAAAACGGAGACACCGGAGACGTGACAGACTGGGTAGAAAGAAGGGGAGCCCTAGACAGAACCAGGAGTGGGACCCTTAGGAACAAAACGGAGGGAAACAGGGGAGGTGGTGGTGGGCGTGTCCGGGTCTAAGGCTCGGAAACGGTTGTGAGACTCAGGAAGGTGGGAAGGACGAAGAGAGGAAGAGCGCACCTCGCGAGCATAGGAGACACCAGCAAAAGAGGGGAGACAATGAACTTGGCGCTGAGCCTCAGGAAAAGACAAACGGTCTCGCGGCTGTCCTCAGCTTGAAGCACCCTCAAGTTTGTAACGAATACACGCACGGGAGAAGGTAGGGTGGGCCTCACTGCAATTGAGGCAGCGGGCCTGGGGAGAAGTGCACTCCAACTTAGAGTGACCCTCGCTTCCACACAGTGGACAGAAAGAGACAGGACTAGAGCATCTGAGGGTACAATACCCAATCCTCCAGCACTTACCGCAGAGCCTCGGAGATTGAATATATTCCTGAATGGAGCATCTGACACCAGCAGGAATGACAGGGCAGAAGGGACCTACCATCAAAGGTAACCTTCTCAACCCGAAGGGGCAGACGGCGATGACCACGAGGGGGACGAGTAAATGTATCCACCTGGAGGACAGAATTACCCTGGGCCTCGAGGATATGCTCGATATCCTAGTGGCAGTCCTTGAGATCCCTAGCACCGGTCGCAACATGGTGCGGGAGGAGAACAGTGCCAACACTGGCATTCAACCGAGCGTTCATCGGGACTGAACAGGTGTCTTGCCAAGGCAGGATAAGGCGGCCAAGAGGGTGGCCACATCCTGAGAAGGAGCAGCAACGACACAGGTACCAAGACGAGTGGGGTGAAGGTGACAGAGGATCCACGAATCGACAAGATGCCTATGAAGGAAAAAATCGTCAGAGGAGTTTAATCCAAAGGTTGGAGGTCAAAGTTGTACTTAGTCCACGTAGCAGGACCAAAAAAAGCATGGAACGAAGTAGGATGGGAAGGGAGCATACGAGCGGCCGTGGCGGGGACGGTGATGAGAACCCTTAGAGAGAGAGACAGTTCGAAAGGTGCAGTAGTCACAGAAGAGATGGAGCCGTGTAGGGGACGAGACGGTCACCACAGCAGGCTTGGGGCTCGACCCAACCACGAGGAGGAGGGGAGCAGGGAGGAAGAGTCCGGTTTGG
>WNGS01106643.1:0-11202 GCA_020271785.1 Procambarus virginalis | reverse complement strand
GGTTAATGTCCTATGACTTATTCCCTTAGTTGCATCTTTGCAGTTCTGGCATTCTACTCAGCCATGTTACACGACTTCTTTTATATTCGTGGTAAGCAGTTGCTCTGTAAACATTAGTTATAAATAAATAATAAATAATATGTTTATTCAGGTAAGGTATTGTTATGAACAATGGTGGGCTTGCTAATGGGAACTGGTACTATTAAGGGGTAAGGGTAAGTAGACCAGAGGTATCAAGATATGGGAGAACCAAAAGGCCCGGCCCCCAAAATAAAATATCCACAGTAATAAATGCTTGCTACTAAACCCGGTTAGTCTAGGAATAGATTATTGTACTCCCACACAGGAAAAAGGGATACTCTGTTCAAACTTACATATTTATTAACCCCTTAACACCCCCCATACACAATCACACCAATAACAATATAATACTAACTTTACCACACAATCTAATAGCAGTTTGTGTTGAGTAATTAGAGGACGTAAATGATTTTGGGTAGTAGAACCCCAAGCCAAATACATTAGTTGAGATATGGGATAGATGAGGGAGTAATAGAGAGTCACAGGGAGGACAGGGTACATAATATCGGATCTTAGAGAGAATGCCAACAGTTTTTGAAACTTTTATTTACTAGTATTTAGAATGTGTCCCTGGAAGATTCAGCTTTGGTCAATGAGAGACGCCAAGGAACTTGCACATTAATTTGTTTTTTTCTTTTACACAATTTGGTATTGTTATTTGAGAGTTTAGTTTGATTTAGAGGATTTATTGCCAAACAAAATATAGTAGTCGCTGTTGCAAAGCAAACGGCGGAAATTTCGGGGGACATAGAAGAAAACGTAATACCATTTCTGTGACTAACCGTCCATGGTTGCGTGCGCATCACGCGGGCATTTAAGCGCGTCCAGGGGACTCGGCAACTCTTGCTGGCCGTCTCCCGGACTTTACATCTACAAAACGCCCACCCGCCTCCCGAGGTTCCTTGCTTCCCTGGCCTTACAGGGGAAGGCGCTATTGTCAGCTGCCTGAGGACATTGTCCGACAATTTGCAATGAATTGTGTGTTACCTAGTTGGGGGTGCTCCGACGGAACCCCGTAGCATAGTGATATGAGCATAGAATACCAAGAACTGAGAATTACCCGGTCTAATTATCAGATTTTGCAACCGGCAATGAATTACGAATCGCATGATAACATGAGACTATCTCATTATTGCTGTATATTTTTTATGCATTCTCACTATATTATGAGGCTAGTATAGTTAGTCCAGTATTAGTCGTTATATTGGCGGTATGGCTTCTTCGCAAGAACTTCATTAATAATCATTATGATTATTTTAATTTGTGATAAAATTCGTATTAATTATTTGTAAGTATTTATATAATAATTTAATTTTGTAATTAATTTGATAATTATTATGTTAAGTAAATTACACTTTATATAAGGTTAATAATAATAGTTAAGACCCGCCACGTGGGCGATTTCTCTTTCAACCCAACAGAGAAGAAAGTTTTGATCAATGTCTAAAGGTGAGTTGGTTGGCAGTTAGCACAAAGGAGGGATCTTTATTTAGCGTCAGATAATTTACTGTGGCATTATTAGAGCTGAGGAGGGGGTCAGGACATGGAGTAAATGAAGGTTGTGTCGTCAGGCAAAACAGAAATGGTTTTGAGGTGTGTGGGAGCATTTGAGAAGGTCATTAAGTGTAGCGATGAAGAAAGAGGAGAGGGTCCAAGTCACTGCGCCCTGAGGAACACCAATGTCTGATGGGTAGGGTTGGGATAATTGAATTATTCACAGAATACATTACTGGAGCCTGTCAGTAAGGGTAAGATTTGAGGTATTGTCAAGGGAGTGTCCTCTGACCTATCCATAATATGTAATTTAAGAAGGAAGGGTTTTGGTGGTTGACAGCATGTACAAAAAGCCTTACGCAGGTCCACAAAAACCCAAAGGTAACTCATTTTTATCAAGAGCTGCATGAATCAAGTTAATCATCTAATAGTGCATCATCGTAGTGCTTTTTTTGGGTCTGAAGCCATATGACAAGACGACTACGTATATTGTGTTTGGCTAGATAAGAGTAAAGCTGCGTAGATAGTTTTTCAATTACCTTTTTGACAAGCTTAGGCGGATTGAATAGTAGTTTTGTAGTTGTTTACATCTGTGAGATCACCACATTGTGGACAGGGGTTACCTCTCTCGCTTTCTTTAGAATATCTGGAAAGGTTTGGCATTCAAGTGACCTGTGTTGAAGAGCAATGCAGATAGCCAGGGGCTAAATGATCGTGGAAGCTCTTTTTTAAATAAGAGTTGGTATCTCTATAAGGGCACTAGACTTGGTTTTAAGGGAAAGATTATCTCATTGAAGTCAGTGAGAATTAGCAGGCTTTAGGTACAGAGACTAGTGGATCATTACCTGTAAGATAGCACCTTAAATCAGTACTGGAAGTTGGAAGTATCATTTGCAAGGGTTGACCATGGAAGAGAAGAGAGACCTATAAACTCAATAGCAGAATCAGAGGCTGAAAGTGCCCATCGTTATCTGGACAGGAGTGATTGGTTTGTTATTAAAAATCTTCTTGATCCCAATATTGTGAGATTTGTGCTCCAGAGTATTTTAATGTTGCTCTTTATTGTGGCTAAATTTATCTTCGTAGAATTTAGTTTTGCTCGTTTAATTATTTTAGATAGCAATAAGAGTAATTCTTTGAAAATTCCTTTGGAGACGAGTTTCCTACACCTATACTTCTTCTCAAGGTCATAGTCTTTTTATATTTGTTTAAGTATTCCCTTTGTAAGCCAAGGATTGTTAAGCCTTTGGTTGTGACTTGTTTATAAGCATAGGACAGTGGGTGTTATAAAAGATAATAAATTAAGATCTCCACCACGACTCCTGGTTTGTGTTCTCCCGTTCAAGAAATAGCAGTTTCGATATTCCAAGAGTACAGCTCAAATCCAAACTAGACATGCTTCACAAATCCAAGGGCCACAGTAATGTGGAAATGACCATCCGACCAAACATGTTCAAACGACTCCGTACCTCTTTTCAACCAGTTAAAGATTAAAAACTAAACACTACCTAATAATATCCCTGTAACCCTACCAACCCATGTCTGTTATTTTTTTAATCAACGCAGTTTGTCAACACTTTGTATTTGTCTGAACTGCTTTCCTAGTCATGTTGTGCCTAGTGCCAGCTAGCCGAAGCAATGTTGCAGTACTCGCAATCAGCTTAATGCTATAATTGAAAACAATGCCAGAGATAATTGAGTGGCACAGCCAGTACAGTATGTATAAAATATATTATATATACACAGAGGGCATAGAATAGTTAATAATTTCCAGGGGTAATGATATGCTAGTGCCTAGTACATGTAAAGTCTGCAACCCCAAACTTGCACTACAAGTGAGCACTTGACATATGGTAAGTAACTGCGGGCATCCCTAGACTTGGGGATCCGGCGCAGCACCCCCAAATCTCTAAATTAGAGAGTAAGCATAGGAGAAACGTGAGGAGCTCGAAGAGCAAGATGTTCTGCAGTCAAGGGAGGAGGGCGGGTGTTTCGTGTGGAGCGTACCGTAGCTGTGTAGAAGTGAGAGGGAAACTCCTCGTGCGTTTGCTTAAATGTGCGCCCCCCCCCCCACGGCGCGCGCAGCTCTCACTGAGCGCTGTGTAACTGTTTTCGCTCCCTTCCAGAATTCCCCCGCTTAATTTAAATTAAGCAGTGGCCATTTGTTGACTGTTGGCATTCTTTCTAAGATCAGATATTATGTACCCTGCCCTGCCCTGGTGACTCTCTATTACTCCCTCATCTATCCATATCTCAACTATGGTATTTGTGCTTGGGTTTCTACTACCCAAAATCATTTACGTCCTCTAATCACTCAACACAAAGCTGCTATTAGGGCAATATCCAACTCTGGCCCCAGACATCATTCGGTACCCCTACTCAAATCTCTGAATATGTTAGACATTAAGTCACTTCACATTCTCTCATGTGTATTATACATATATAAAACGCTGAACTGTAATGCCAATCCTGACCTCAAAAGCTTCATAGAAGGTTGTAACAGAACCCATAAGCACCACACCAGACATAAATACAGTTTTGATATTCCTAGAGTACGACTTAATCTAACTAGAAATGCTTTACAAATCAAGGGACCCAGAATGTGGAATGACCTTCCCAACCATGTTAAAGACTGTGCCTCTCTCAACCAGTTTAAGAGAAAAACGAAGAAATACCTAATAAATTCCCTGTAACCTGCCTTACCCCTCTATTGTCAACCAATGTCTGTTTTTGTCTTAAATAACGCTGTTTTGTCGACCGAATTGAATTTGTGCTGCTTTTTCAGCCATGTTCCCCCCTTCTTAACTGTTTTGTTTTTCTCAACTCATTTTATTCCTTATGCTCAATTAGTCTTAAGCCTTAGTCATTTAAGTTTTTCATGCCCGAAACGCTTTGCGTAATAGTGGCTTTAGGCATTGTATGTACTAGCCCTATCTATTTACTCCATCACTCTGTACAATCACTTTTATGTATGTACCTTACCTAAATAAACATTTTGATTTTGATTTTGATTTTGATTTATTTCTGGTGTGGTTCTCATGGGTTCTGTTACAACCTTCAATGAAGCTTTTGAGTTCAGGATTGGCATTACAGTTCAGCGTTTTATATATGTATGAAACACATGAGAGAATGTGCAGTGACTTAATATCTAACATATTCAGAGATTTGAGTAGGGGTACCGAGTGATGTCTGGGACCAGAGTTGGATATTGTCCTAATAGCAGCTTTGTGTTGAGTAATTAGAGGACGTAAATGATTTTGGGTAGTAGAACCCCAAGCACAAATACCATAGTTGAGATATGGATAGATGAGGGAGTAATAGAGTCACCAGGGCAGGTCGGGGTACATAATATCTGATCTTAGAAAGAATGCCAACAGTTTTTGAAACTTTTTTTATATATTTAGAATGTGTCCCTGGAAATTCAGTTTGTGGTCAATTAGAACGCTAAGGAACTTGCCATCTAATTTGTTACAAATTTGGGTTTTGAGTTTCCATCGTCTTGGCCATCTGAAGAGACACATGTTAAGGTATTCAGAGGAACGCTGTTTCGAGTGTGCAGAGTATGGCAGGAGTTTTAAGAACGTAAAACTATACTAACACACATGTTAAATCATTCTGCCCGAAACGCATTGCGTAATAGTGGCTTTAGGTATTGTATGTACTAGCTCTATCTATAATTCGATCCATTAACGTAACATCACTTGTATGTATATACCTTACCTGAATAAACATATTTATTTATTTATTTATCATTGGCGGATCGACCTCATGAGTGTCGAGAATGTGGGAAAAGATTCAGGCATCTTCGAAGTCTGAAGTCCGTGTGTTACTGCAATGTGTTCCAGAAGGCCACATTACTCTTGCCTTTAACCTAACTGAGCAGTGCGCCAGTGCAGCATTTGATGCAACTAGGGAGAATATCATGGCACATTGCGAAGGAGCCTAGTGCCAGTTACCCAATGCAATGTCGTGGTACGCAAAAAGAAGGGCTCATTTCGTAAACAGTCATTATGTCTGGCTATGTGTTTTCACTTTTCCCGTTTATTATCCCCCTCTTATTAATTTATCCATGCTGGTTATGATATTTTGCTCCTCATTTGACTTGCCCGCCCGCGGGCAGGCCTAGCTGCTGTTGTTCCGGCTGAAGTAGTCCCTGCCGAAGGTCCAGCAGCTAATGGCCCGGCTGCCCTCGGGCCAGGCCCAGCTACTGATGTCTCGGCTGACGTGGATACGCTGCCGATGACCCAGCAGCTGATAGGCCAGCAGACGGTGTGCCAGCTGAACATGCCCCTGGGGGCCAAGCCCAGCCGCCGATGTTCCGGCTGATGTGGTCCCGGTCGACGATCCAGCAGTCGTTGGCCCAGCTGGTGGTGGGCCAGCTGAGCATGCCCCTGGGGGCCAAGCACAGCTGCTGTTGTTCCGGCTGATGCGGTCCCAGCCGATGTTCCAGTAGCTAATGGCACAGGTGGTGGTGTTCCAGCTGTGCTCGACCCCGGGGGCCAAGCACAGCTGCTGTTGTTCCAGCTGATGTGGTACCAGCCGATGTCCCAGCAGTTGATGGCACAGCCGGTGGTGTTCTGAGCTGAGCATGCCCCTGGGGCCAAGCACAGCTGTTGTTCCAGCTGAGGTGGTCCCAGCCGTTGATCCAGCAGCTGCATGACGGCACAGCTGGCGGTGTTCCAGCTGAGCGTGACCCTGGGGGCCAAGCACGGCTGCTGTTGTTCCGGCTGATGTGGTCCCAGCCGATGTTCCAGTAGCAGACGGCCCAACTGGCGGTGTTGCTGCTGAGCATGCCCCTGGGGGCCAAGCACAGCTGCTGTTGTACCGGCGGAGGTGGTCCCAGCCGATGGTCCAGCAGCTGAGGGCGCACCTGGAGGCGTTCTATTATTAATTGTTATTTTTCTCTTTTATTTTGTTATATTATTTATTTTATTATTTATTTTAAGTTTTATATTATTGTATTTTATTTCCTTTTGTTGGTCTCCGGAGTGGACAGCGTTCACGTTACTATTTATATTATTTTGTTATTTCCTATTGCTTACCTTACTTTCCCAGCCGACGATCCAGCAGCTGATGGCACGGCCGGAGGGCAGGAGGAAGCCGGAGAGCTTCCTGGCATTACGTTGGTACTGAATAAATATGTTAGGTTGGGCTGACCTAACCTAAACTACCCTAACCTAACCTAACCTAACCTAACTTAACAAACGAAACCTAACCGAACCTAACCTAACTGACGCTTGGTTCGTCGTCTTTATTTGGCGTCACCAGCTCTTTATTTCGTCTAATTTTTTTATAAAATTATATTTTTTCAGATTAGAATTATGCCGGAGCAGCCGGCCCATCTCCATTATCCTAAGGCACAGTCCTGCCCGTGTTCCCCTTCACGCCCGCGTGTGCGGCGCCCTGTTGTAGTTAGGATTGTCCCCGGTGCCCGGCGTGTACCCAGCACCTGTCCCGGCTGCTGATGTTCCGGCGGAAGTGGTTCCCGCCGATGATCCAGCAGCCGAAGGCTGAGCATGCTGAGCATGCCCCTGGGGACAAGCACAGCTGCTGTTGTTCCGGCTGATGTGGCACCAGCTGATGATCCAGCAACTGATGGCACAGCAGGTGGTGTGCCAAGCTGAGCATGCCCCTAGGGGCCGAGCACAGCTGCTGTTGTTCCGGCTGATGTGGTCCCAGCCGATGATCCAGCACTGTTGGCACAGCTGGTGGTGCCAAGCTGAGCATGCCCTGGGGGCCGAACACAGCTGCTGTTGTTCTGGCGGATGTGGTCCCAGCCGATGTCTAGCAGCTGAGGGCACAGCTGGTGGTGTTCCAGCTGTGCATGCCCCTGGGGGGCTAAGCACAGCTGCTGTAGTTCCGGCTGATGTGGTACCGCCAGCTGACGGCACAGCTGGCGATGTTCCAGCTGAGCATGCCCCAGGGGCCAAGCACGTACAGCTGCTGATGCTCCGGCGGAGGTGGTCCCAGCCGATGGTTCAGCAGCTGAGGGCACAGCTGGTGGTGTCCTATTATTAATTTTATTTCTTCATTATTAGTTTCTTGTTATAATTTTATTTTATTATTTATTTCTGTAATTTTATCAATTTATTGTATTTCTTGTTCTAAGTACTATCTATATAAATTTGTTATTTCCTATTGCTTACTTTACTTTCCCAGCCGACGATCCAGCAGCTGATGGCTCAGCTGGTGGTGTTCCGAGCTGAGTATGACACTGGGGGCCAAGTACAGCTGCTGTGTTGTACGGCTGATGTGTTCCCAGCCGATGATCCAGCAGCTGATGGCACAGCTGGCGGTGTGGCAGCTGAGCATGCCCTGGGGGCCAAGCACAGCTGCTGTTGTTCCGGCTGATGAGATCCCAGCCGATGATCCAGCATGCCGATGGAACACCTGGTGGTGTTTATTATCAGTCCCGGCTGATGTGGTCCCAGCCGATGATCCAGCAGCTGACGGCACAGCTGGCGGTGTGCCAGCTGAACATGCCCTGGGGGCCAAGCACAGCTGCTGTTGTTCCGGCTGATGAGGTCCCAGCCGATGATCCAGCTTGCCGATGGCACACCTGCTGGTGTTTATTATCAGTCCCGGCTGATGTGGTCCCAGCCGATGATCCAGCAGCTGACGGCACACTGGCGGTGTGCCAGCTGAGCATGCCCTGGGGGCCAAGCACAGCTGCTTTTTGTCCCGGCTGATGAGGTCCCAGCCGATGATCCAGCATGCCGATGGCACACCTGGTGGGGTCCCAGCTGTGCACGACCCCGGGGGCCAAGCACAGCTGCTGTTGTTCCGGCTGATGTGGTACCAGCCGATGATCCAGCACCTGATGCCACAGCTGGTGGCGTTTCCGAGCTGAGCATGACCCTGGCGGCCAAGCACAGCTGCTGTTGTGAGCTGATGGCCCAGCTGAGCATGCCCTTTTATACAACCATTGTTATTACGTGTACGTAAATTAATTATCGTACTATTATGCAGCAGAGGGCTTACCTGGTGCTGTTGAAGCTGAGCTTGTCAGCCTCCCTCCTATTCACGTACGTTTGCTGTGCCTTGCATTTTGTCATTCTTTATTCATTTCTAATTTCTGTATTATATATTGCCAGCTGGCGGTGAGTAGCTGAGCACACCCCTGGGGAACGAGCCCAGCTGCTGAGGTCCCAGCCGATGCAAAGGCTCAGCTGGTGGCGTTGCAGCTGAGCGTGCTCGGTCTCCCCTCTATTTATACACGATCGCTGTTTCTTTACACTTCATCATTCTTTATATTCAAGCCGCTGCTGGGGTCCCACACGACGATCCAGGAGCCGATGGCACAGCTGGTGGTGTTTCATCTGAGCATGCCCTTGGGGCTCTGCCAGCTCCTGATGTCCTGGCCGAACACTTTCCCGCACTGCAAGGTCCAGCTGACGAGGCTGCAGATGGAGTGTCCTAAACGAGGATCTGCACGAGAGAAGAAGGGAAAAACGCATTTTCTAACCATTCTTAATATAATTTCATTGCAGTTCTCTTTCGTCTTTGTTGAGCGTAAGTGTGTCTGCAGTGCCATGCCACCTAACACCCCTCTTACATTGGCCTGTTGGCGTTCCTTAGTACCTCCCCGCTGCATGGCGATTCAGACTTCGCCACACTATATGCAGCCTTAGGCGCCCCCGCAGTACACCGGCTGCACTGTGCCTAACATTGACTTATAATTTTATATTGCTTAATATAAATTGTATGTATAAAAACATGTATTATAATACTTTATATTTTATTAAAAAGTTTATAATATTTAAATCTATATTATATTTATTTTATATATTACTTATTTTATATTTTTATTATTTATTAAATTTATTTAATAATTTGTAATTTATATAAAAATATTTATATGAATTATAATATATAATTTATCATTAACAACTGCCGTGCCGGTGCGTACTAGCTACTTGACGCTGGCATTTACTCCTCTCTTAGTTACGACGGAGGAGGCGCCGATTGTCCCAGGAGTTGCACTTATTGTATCCGGCAGTACCACTCTAGGCTTTCAGTTACTCCCCCTCAGTTATGCTTGGACTTCATTCACTTCCACCATTCCTGCCTTTCGCAACAGGTGTCGCATACAGTTGGCCCACACTCGCAGCCGCCAGTCAAATTATGGTGGGGATCCCATGTAACTGGGCCTTTACCTTTTATGTTAACTCGGAACACCATCTCCTGCCTACCCTTACTGCTTTGATACTTCCAGATCCACGATCGAACGAGGACGAGGAAATCCTGTGATGATCAAGGAACACGCGGCGTGGCCCGAAAGGCGGACCACGGCTTTCATGCCCCCCGGGAGAGGTATCCTGGGAGACGAACTACCCGCTTCCAAGCGGACACCTCCACTCCACACCTGCGGGGCTCACCAGTGACAATGACCGACACAGGTCGACCCTGGGGAGTCGGCCTCGGAGAGGACAGCGTTCACATTCCCACACCCGCCCTGGGGCCAGCCATACAGGTCTGGTCTCTGTGAGGCGGGCTACTACGACGAAGATAACACGGGAACGACCAGTCATCCCCCGTGGCGACAAGCGCTTCCTACATGGAGTACAACCCCGGCACTATGTACTCCAGGCCCAGTCCACAGACGGGGGCTTCCCACCTCCCCGCTCCACGGCTCGTCAAGATGGTACTCCACCGGCCCTCCAAGCAAGCTGCGTCTCCTCGCAGCATCTGCCCAGTAGGCCCGGAATGGTACCTTTTTCAGTCAGGATCATGGAAGACTGACTGTTTTTTAATGGCCTCCTGGGCATACGGGCACGCTTACGGCCACGGTATCGAGAAGGCATGTTCCCACTTTTGCAGCCAGCTTCCGCTCGCCCTTCGGGGGGGGGGGGGTTCCGCGACGCTGGCCCTCACGGGATTGGGGGTGCTCCGACGGACCCCCAAAGTGATAAGCCAAGAATACCAAGAACTGGAATTACTAACAAATTTATCGCAGTCTAATTACAGATTTCACGGCAATTGAATTCCATTAGCATGATAATGGCTCCATTATATTATTTCTGTTAATATTTTTTGCACATTCACTAATCATTATGAGCCAGTATTTATTTATCCATTTAGTAGTCGTATCATTAGCCTATGCTTCTTCATTTAAGGATCTTCAATATAATCATTTATGATTATTTTAATTTATGTAATAAATTTCGTAATAATTACTTTGTAATTATTTATGTAATAATTATTTTAATAATAATTATTTTTAAGTAATTAATTTATATAATAATTAATAATAAATTAAGCTCCCACGTGGTGGGTTTTCTTCCAACCACAGAAATAGACGCTGTATGCAAAGCAAACGCGATGTTTTCTGGGGACAAGAAGAAAACGTAATACCATATCTGTGACTAACCATCCATGGTTGCGCGCATCACGCAGGGGTATTTAGTACGCCCGGGGGACTCGCGCAACCTCTTGCTGGCCGTCTCCCTGACGTACAACTGCAAAACCCCCACCCTCCCACGGATCCCCCCTGCTTCCCTGGCCTTACAGGGGAAGGCGCTATTGCAGCTTAATTCTTCTCCTTGTATTTATAATAATAATATTTTATTTAGGAATTTTTTAATACCCACAGTGTGTGTTGCAGAGACTTGGAGTTTTGGGGAGAAA
>WNGS01106630.1:0-10958 GCA_020271785.1 Procambarus virginalis | reverse complement strand
TCCTATTAGGATCATCCACAGCTCTCCTGGCTGCTGCACTAAAGTTTTCTCGATAACTGTGGCACTTCACCACCTCTGCAGAAGCACGTGACACTCTCCTCACTGCTCTCCTCACAGCTCGAGGTCCTCTCCTTCCCTGTCTTGGAGTCTCATCAACTACTCCTCTGTGCTGGCTTCGAAGTCCTCAGCAACTTCTTCCCCAAAGACAAACCTGCAACACATTTGCACTCCAATAAATGTGTTCCCCTTTAACACATAACAAAATTAATCACACAATATCTTTGCCTCCAATCTCTATCTGTCTTCTACATTTAGTGAGAGTGGACTCCCCCGTCGGGGGTCCATTGCGCCACCTCGCTTGGCGAGCCTCACTCACGCTGGGAGGGGCCTCCTCCCTCAGGAGCCGTGCTCCTTCAGTTGCCCGCCAGCGCTCAGAGAAGACGGATGTCGCTCCGCGCTCCTCCCACTTCACTCCCTTATTTTAGGCTCTCTGCCTTACCAAAACATTCTAATTTGTAAATAAACATTGCTACTGTCGCTGGGCACACGACCAACTACAAGCAAACACTATTAACTGGCTTAAATCGGCTTACCACAGATTATCTGGTCGAGGGCGCTTCTCCCTCTGACAACGTCTGACCAGGGCGCTTGTCACAGCCCACAAAACTGTCACTGGGCGGCTTAATACTCTCTCCTCGCCGTCCAGGACTTGAGACCGCAACGTCTTCAGCTCGATTCAACAGCTGGAACGTCTGCACCTTCTCTTCTCTTGGAGATAATATCGCTAGGGGTCCCTTCTGGCGGGAGCTCGACGAAGCGCGGCTTTCCCCCTGCGAAGTCTGCCTCAAGTGAGGTCAAGGCTCTCCCAAAGCGAGCCTCACACCTCCAGCAACTTGTCCACATCTTCTAACCAGTCATTTATCTGTTTTCTAGTTCATTGCCCATATTCTCAAATTTTATATTAAATCCAACACCCATCTTACATCTGTGTTATCGCCTCTATAATCCTGCACCTTCCAGTTAGGTCAGGCTTGCTGAAACTCTCCAAGGGGGAGACTCGTTTCTCCTGCAGCTGAGATCATAACACTCCCCTCCCCTTATTTTTGAGAGTTATTCTAGTGGCTAGGCTCTAGATAACGCATCAGCCACTACATTGTCTCGCCCTCTGATGTGCGTTATCACCAGGTCATACTCTTGGAGCAATAAACCATCTGGTTAACCTCTGGTTCGCATGCTTCATTTTCTTCAGAAAACTAGAGGGTTATGGTCAGTATACACCGTTACTGGGTGTCCTCCCCCACTCACATACACTTCAAAATGTTTCAATGCCATCACCAGGGCCAAAGTCTCTTTCTCGACCGTACTGTACGCCCTCTGGTGCTTAACAAACACTTCTTTGAAAAGAAGGACACGGGCGGTAAAGTCCATCATCCTGCTGCGTCAGTACAGCTCCACCCCTATATCACTGGCATCAACAATAACGTAAACGGCGTTCAAAATCTGGCGACACTAGTACAGGCGCCTCGGTCAACAGTCTTTTGGTCTTCTCAAACGCTTCTTGTGCCGTTCCATTCCACTCCCACTGCTTGCTCTTGGATAGCAAACTCGTCATAGGAGCGGCTATGGTGGAGAAATTTTCACAGAACTTCCGGTAATATCCAATCATACCGAGGTATCTCAACAAACCTTTCTTGCTCCTGGGCACCGGGAAGTTGTCGATGGCCTCCACCTTTGTTCTTACCGGAGCAACCTCGCCTTGCCCACTATACAATGGGGCCTCGATTTACGATGCTAATCCGGTTCCCAGAGACGGATCGTATGTCGAAATATCGGAAGTCGAAGCGAATTTTCCCATAAAAATAAAGGGATTTGAATTAATCCGTTCCCCACCCTCTAAAATATTAACATAAAAATACATTTTATACTAAATACAATGTTTTTTTTCTACTACAATACAGTACCAAACTTCACTTACCTTTATGGAGGATTTCGATGTGTGTGATGGAAGATGGTGATGAGGGGGAGGAGGAGAGTTGTTTACTGTTTGGAAGGGGAGTCTCCTTCCATTATCACATCAGGCAGTGATGTTTTCTCTGGGGTACTTCTCCTACGTTTTGCCTGAATACCACTAGGACCTGGTTGTGGTTCAGTGCTTGTTTTGTCTCACTACAATTTGTCAAGAGACATTGTTTTTCCATTCGATTTAACATTTGTCTGTAATGATGCATCACTTTAGCACCCATAATGTCTTTTTTCTTAACCAGTATGGTGGATATCGTTGACTGAGATTTGTTGTACTGCCTAGCCAGTTCACCGACCCGCACACCGTCTTCATATTTACGAATGATCTCTTGTTTCTGCTCTATGGTCATTCTTACATGGGATCTCATATGCTGAGCCTTACCACTGACTTCTTGGGACTTATGGCGCGATAGAAATAATTACTTTAATGTTCAAAATGCAAAAAATCACCACAAAAGCGGAATTTCTTATAGGCGCGATCGTCACTAAGCGGGTAGCTGTAGTAAACTGAGGCAGGTCGGACCGTGTGACCGGGAACCACGCGCTTGGCCGACCCGAACGTGTACCAACAAATATCGGATGTCGACGACACCATCGGATGTCGTCGCATTTTTTGATGAAATTTATATCGGAACTCGAATTTATCGTAAGTAGGGGCAAGCGTATGTCGAGGTGTCACTGTATATCCAAGGTACTCCAGGCGGGCTCTCCCGAACTCGCTTTTTGCTAAGTTAATCGTCATGTTGGCTTTCTCCAGTCGATCGAACAAATCTACCAGTCGATCCACGTGATCCTTCCAGGAATCAGCGAACACGACAATATCATCGATGTACACTGCACATCCAGTCGCACCTTGTAATATCCGATTCATTACTCGTTGGAAACAGCTGCCACTATTCTTCATTCCGAACGGCACCACTTTATATTGATACAAGCCGTCGGGTGTCACGAACGCTGAGATCCTCTTAGCCTCCTCGGACAGGGGAATCTGGTAGTATCCCTTTAGCAGGTCTATTTTCGAGACATACCGTGCGCTCCCAATCCGATCTATGCAATCGTCAATGCGTGGTATCGGGAACGAGTCAGCGACCGTGACTGCATTCACTTTCCCGTAATCAGTGCAGAACCGGTACGTGCCATCACTCTTCACGAGGAGGCACGGCGAACTCCAGTCACTGTCGCTAACCTCTGCCAAGTCGTTATCTAGCAGATACTTCACTTCTGCTCTCATTGCCGCTGCTTTCTCTGGGTTAATTCTGTAAGGGTGCTGCTTGATGGGGTCAGCACTCCCTACATTCACCTCGTGCACCGTTCCGCAGTGTCTTCTGGGCACGTCTGTGAATAACGACTTATTCCTCTGGAGGATCTCCGCTAGTTCCTGGCGTTTGTCATCCTCTAAATGACCCAAGCGTTCACCTATCTTGGCCAGGCTTTCCGTATTCGATATCTTCGTGCCATCGGCCCTCTCTAACTTATAGTTCTCCTCTTCTGTTCCTTCGCTGTCTCCCACACAAAGCACAGTCGTCTGCAATGGGGTTTTCATCTGTTCGTCACCACTTAGAGGCTTATCTCTGTCGTAGTACCTCTTTATCATATTCACGTGGCAAACCTGTGACTTCCTCGGATGATCTGGCATGTGGATTACATAATTCACATCCCCTAAAGCCTTCTGGATGGTATACGGTCCACAAAATCTCGACTCTATATGCTTCCTTTCACCGGTAGGAGGACTAACACCTGATCTTCTTGAAATCTCCTGCCCTTTGCCTTCCTGTCGTGATATCTTACCATCTCTGCCTGGGACGTTCTCAAATTTTCCTCAGCCAAATCTCTGGCCCTAGAGAGTCGCTCTCTGAAAGTTCTCACATACAGTCCCACGTCCACTTTAGGCCTATCCACGGTGAGCTGCTCCTTCAGCGCGCCCACCGGGCTCCTCACGGAGTGTCCGTACACCAGCTGGAATGGGGTGAATCCAAGTGATTCTACTACCGCATCACTGATGGCGAACAACACGGATGGTAATGCCTCGTCCCAACTACTCCCTTCCTCAGCACAGTATATCCTCAACAAGCTCTTTAGCGTCCCATGGAAACGCTCCAATGCTCCCTGCGACTGAGGGTGATACGGTGATGAGCGCACTTGCTCTACCCTCCATCCTTTTACAATTTCCCTGAACAACTTCGACTGGAAGACACTCCCCTGGTCCGTCTGGATAACCTTGGGCATTCCTACCCACGCAATGTAGTTCTGTAGTCTATCCAGAACGGCTCTCGACGTCACTCTTCTCAGGGGGATCGCTTCGGGAAAACGGGTGGCTGTACACATTATGGTTAGTAAATATTCGTGGCCCTTCCTGGTCCTTGGCAATGGGCCTACACAGTCTATCAAGACTCTCTCAAAAGGCTCGCCAAACGCCGGTATGGGCTTTAACGGTGCCTTTGGTATAGCCGGAGCCGGCTTACCTGCACGTTGGCACGCCAAACATGTCCTGCAATACTTCCTTACATCCTTCCACACGTTCGGACAGTAGAAGTGCTCCTGCACCTTATTTAAAGTCTTCTTTACCCCTAAGTGCCCTGACATATCCACGGAGTGGGCTAGTTCTAGCACTGCTGCCCTAAACTCCTTCGGCACTAACACTTGGTGCTTCTCCAACCATACCTTATCTGCACCGGCCTTGTCCGGCTGCCACTTCCTCATCAGTACGTCATCGACCAAGTAGTAATACACGGGGGACTCCGGACATGAGTTTCCCCCTTTTGCCTCCCTGATTAGATCTATAAACTCCTCTTTCTGAGCTCTAATCAGGTCCGCTCTGTTCACGCTGAACCTTTCAGGTAGGGTCATCTTTACTTCCTGTCCCCTCGAATCCTCATTCTTCTGAGCTGGATCTTCGTCGAACAGCCCAGACATGTCCATGTTGGCCTCCTCCCTTGGTGGAGTTGACACTGCCATATCACCTTCAGTGTCGACTTCGGCGGCTACCTCCGACCCTGTCACTACACAGGCCGGGTATACAATGACTTGACTGTCCTCTGCCTCATCTTCAAGGATGCTGGCTAGATCTACCTTGTTCGGTATTCCACTTGTACCACGGTCCTTCTGGTTCACCTCCGGCACAGCTTTTACTATCAGCTCTGGCAACACCTTGGATCCACACAAGTCGTTCCCCAGGATCACTTGGACTCCTGGAACAGGTATGTTGGGGCACACTCCCAACATCACCTCCGCCGACAAATAATCTGACTTCAACTGGACAGAACACACGGGCATGTCACTCTTAGACAACAACCCATGAACCTTTATCCTCCTACTGCCAGCTAACAGTCGATCATTTCCTATCAGGCCTCTCAGAATCAAGCTCTGATTGGCTCCAGTATCCCTGAGGATACCCACCTCCACCTCGGGTTGACCTTCTATGCCGACCCAACCTTTACTAATGAACGGCCTATACCTCTCGTTCACTAAGTTCATCTTCTGTGGTTTGTCTTGGAACACATTGTTATATCTACTTCGGGGGTCACACATGGCCAGGGTCACAACTCTCTTGCCCTGCCGACAATCTCGCATCATGTGACCCGATCTGTTGCACTTGTAGCATCTCATTTGGGAGAAATCTCTCCTATACGCCCCCGAGTGGCTCTGACTATGCCCACTCATACTCGAGTCCCTCGGGCCAGACGTCCGGTCGTGATGGTCAAGTGGTTTAAGGCATCCCTGTACATACCAGTTGCGTTGCTCCTGGGAGTATGGGTTCGAGTCACTTCTGGGGTGTGAGTTTTCAGTTGTATCTAGTCCTGGGGACCATTCAGGCTTGTTTGCATATATATATATATATATATATATATATATATATATATATATATATATATATATATATATATATATACCTATAAACACATATAAGGCAAATCAGCATTCGAATGCAATAACATACATATATATATATATATATATATATATATATATATATATATATATATATATATATATATATTTATATATATATATATATATATATATATATATATATATATATATATATATATATATATATATATATATATATATATATATATATATATATATCAGTATAAATGATCCGTGCCACACAACGAATCAATCGACCATTCTATCAGTCTTAGAATACATATATATCTGTAGGTACTCCTGCCTACGTCTGTAGCTCTAAACTTCAATATACACTTCTTGGCACATAAATGGCAAACGATCACTCACCTCTCACTGCGTCGTTCACGCTAATGACAAATACTCTCACCTCCATACAAGTGATTATTTAGAACTATTTCACTACCCTGACAACTTCAGGTTCCTCAGGGCATAAACACTAGGATCCTCTGCAGCTCCTCCAGGCTGCTACCATGAAGATTCCTTGAACAACTATGGTGCTTCCCTACTCCTATTAGGATCATCCACAGCTCTCCTGGCTGCTGCACCATAAAGTTTCCTCGAATAACTGTGGCACTTCACCACCTCTGCAGAAGCACGTGACACTCCTCCTCACTGCTTCTCCTCACAGCTCGAGGTCCTCTCCTTCCCTGTCTTGGAGTCTCATCAACTACTCCCTCTGTGCTGGCTTCGAAGTCCTCAGCAACTTCTTCCCCAAAGACAAACCTGCAACACATTTGCACTCCAATAAAATGTTTCCCCTTTAACACATAAACAAAATTAATCACACAATATCTTTGCCTCCAATCTCTATCTGTCTTCTACATTTAGTGAGAGTGGACTCCCCCGTCGGGGTGGGTCCATGCGCCACCTCGCTTGGCGAGCCTCACTCACGCTGGGAGGGGCCTCCTCCCTCAGGAGCCGGGCTCCTTCAGTTGCCCGCCAGTGCTCAGAGAAGACGGATGTCGCTCCGCGCTCCTCCCACTTCACTCCCTTATTTTAGGCTCTCTGCCTTACCAAAACATTTCTAATTTGTAAATAAACATTGCTACTGTCGCTGGGCACACGACCAACTACAAGCAAACACTATGAACTGGCTTAAATCGGGCTTACCACAGATTATCTGGTCGAGGGCGCTTCTCCCTCTGACAACGTCTGACCAGGGCGCTTGTCACAGCCCACAAAACTGTCACTGGGCGGCTTAATACTCTCTCCTCGCCGTCCAGGACTTGAGACCGCAACGTCTTCAGCTCGATTCAACGGCTGGAACGTCTGCACCTTCTCTTCTCTTGGAGATAATATCGCTAGGGGTCCCTTCTGGCGGGAGCTCGACGAAGCGCGGCTTTCCCCCTGCGAAGTCTGGCCTCAAGTGAGGTCAAGGCTCTCCCAAAGCGAGCCTCACACCTCCAGCAACTTGTCCACATCTTCTAACCAGTCATTTATCTGTTTTCTAGTTCATTGCCCATATTCTCAAATTTTTATTTAAATCCAACACACCATCTTACATCTGTGTTATCGCCTCTATAATTCCTGCACCTTCCAGTTAGGTCAGGCTTGCTGAATAACTCTCAAGGGGAAGACTCGTTTCTCCTGCAGGCTGAGATCATAACAAAGGGTTGCACATTTCATGATGAGTGAGTGAGAACTGTTAAAGGAGAACAGTGTTGAGCTTGTTGAGATACGTTTCCGGTGCAATTAATTGTCTGTGTGACAACTAATTGACCACTCTAGCTAATTATGTAATTAGCATTCTCATCATGAATTCACGTAGTGGGAGAAGAACTGTCAGAGTATCAGTATTTGTGTTAACGTAATTTGCTCGAGACTAATTACCTTTCGGGGGTATTGCAATTAGTGGCTCATGTCACAATTAGTGGAGTAATTAACGTCTGGGGTCTTGAGGACTCAGATGACTCGGTAAAGCGAGGTCATGGAGCTAGCATAACTCATTATATTAATCATATCCTGTCTGATGACAGTGGATTAAGATGCACTCTTGTTAATTAGTTGAGTAATTAACTCCTCACCCGTGAATTCAGTGTTTGATGAGACCTGCTTAGGCAGTGCGGAGTGAGACGTATTTATGTATGATTAATTGTTGGTCCTGGTGGCAGTTAATTAATTACTCAGGGTTAATTAGGGTAATTAACACTCATTAAAGTAAATTTTGACATAGACTGTTGAGAAGCTACCAAGTTAGTGGTAGGCTTAGTTAACGTAACTCAAGGGGGATGTAATTAGTGGTCCTTTTGACCTTAATTAGGAATTACTCACTGAATACTTGCAAGGAGTCAAGTGTGAAGTAATGTAAGAGTCTTGAGTTATTGTTAACAAGATGCCTTGTGTTAAGAGAGACAAGTGTTAATGCTTAACGTAGAGTACCATCATGTTGTTGTCTAAGAGAGACAAGTGTTTGTGATTAACGTAATACTTTGTTGCTGACTGCTGTGATCAGTCAATTAATGTAATTAATCACATAATCAATTTTGTAATTGATTAAGGCAATTTCTTTTGGTTATCGTCTAGTGACGAGAGTAAAGAAACTTAGGGATTACTGGAGCTGTGTCTAAGAATCTTACCTTGCCTGGCTTTGGTTACTGTTTACAGTGCAACTTCTTGCAAGGAGTTGCAAAGAGTGTTCACATTAGGTTGTGATAGGGGGAGTCACTGTTGTATTACCCGCCTAGTTACGTGAGTCCTCCTGTTATGGCTGGAGGACCCATAAGATTGTGATTATAGTATCTGTTCACCGTGAAGCCGTGACAATATTGATTGCAAGCTTGTGTCATCAGTGGGCATCCATCATTGTTCAGTTAGTTCATGTAGTCAGCCCGAAGTGTCAGCAAGATGGAGACTGCTGTCATTTCTCGAGGGGCTGTTGAATAGCTGTGTTGCAATTGCCACTGGATAGACAATAATTAACGAATCACTCTCTGTGGTGTAACTTAGTCTGTGATATTTTTTTTATTTGCAATATTGCGTCGTCATTGGGCACACCTGTGTTCAGGTTAGTTCAGTATGCAGCCTCACAGCAAGGGTTGCTATTTAGCTGTTTGTTATAGTGCCACTGGATGGACATTAACGTAACGTAAACGCGATGTTGTGGTAGTTTAGTCTCTTGTTATTAATAAATTGTTTATTTTATAGAAAACGGTCTTTGATGTCCACCCTTCAACCATTTTTTTCCACCCATGTTCTGCTTTATACGATTGAATGTTGATGTGATCTTTTGATATGATGACTGTTCTTGGGAATTCGAATTCCAATTCATAGCACCATATCAAATATAAATATTTGATTGTGAAAATCCGTCGGTTACGCTTTATTAGT
The DNA here is from genome assembly GCA_020271785.1 of Procambarus virginalis. Classification (NCBI taxonomy): domain Eukaryota; kingdom Metazoa; phylum Arthropoda; class Malacostraca; order Decapoda; family Cambaridae; genus Procambarus; species Procambarus virginalis. Next base: position 1,697 of record WNGS01106630.1, on the reverse strand, counting down.
TTAAAGTTCTGTTTAACTAGGAGGAACCAGCGGCCTATGTGGACAGGTTTTCACCCTAGTGGTGGAAGCCTGGTGGTTTGCTCCCGCTTTTCCTTTTTCTATTGGACTCATGCTCAACTGTCGTATGCAGCCTTTAAACTTAAAGTCAACCTCCTAAGGGAGGTAGGCGTAGAAAAAAATCTCACATCTGGCACCCAATGTGGGGCTATGCAACTTGTGTTCGAGCCCAAGAAGTTCAGTCTCATTGATTTTAAAGTAACATAAGATATCGTTGCAGAACATTGTGGAACAGTATTGTTGGAGGTATGTTTTGTGCACGGTTGTCACACTTAGGAACACACACACCACACACACTGTATGAAAGAGGTATTTCATGGTAGATATGGGGAAATCTGTCTGGCTTTCCATGGCTGCTTGCTAGTGGACATTGGCACACTTGTGGATGAGGGGTGTCAGCTCAGCAGCAGGTGTCGAGGACACCAAGCCAGCGTGCAACAGTGGTTGAAAGGTGCACTCAGGATCTGCCTGAGGTGCAAGACACCGTCTACCTTAGGGTAGACGAAGCTTCTAGAAGTGACCTCAAGCGTGAGAGGTCTCATGGGATGACAATGCAGTTGTCAAGGGTGTCATAGGAGTGTAGTTGTTAATACACCTTTGGATCTTAGTGGGAGGTCGTGCCACCAGCTAAGGATCTGAGTTGACTTCTTTAGAAGGGGAGAAATTCATCTGTAGTCAGACAGGTGATGGAATTTCTTGCCAGAATGGGGACTGTACAACCCCAGGAAGAATTCATTGTAGTCACTTGAGAGGTTGAGCAGAGGCTCCCGTTTTCAGAGGTGACAGCAAGGCTGAGTTCGAGCCTGATGGTGAGAGTACAGCAAGTCAGTGCTGGCTCAAGTGCAGATTGCAAGGGGGCAATCTCACACAGGGAAGGGAAGCCAAACCCACTCTAGTGCACTTAACCCGCTGACAAGGTATGAAGGTAAAGATGCCTAGCTTGGCAGCACTGAGAAAGACGATTCGATGGATGCATACATCGATCGCCTTTTGAAGAAAGGCTGCCAATGAAAGATGGCAAAGGTCATTTGGGCTGGTGGTTTTCCATGGTTCAAATCCCCAGCAGCATCATGATTTTGTTCTTTAAGGATTGCCTTGGTAAAGGGTTATGGTCGATCTGCAGAGGGAATGCTGATCACATTCCAATGGATCAAGTTATGTCCAGGTAGAAACAGACAAGGGAGTTTGACAGATGTTAAAAGTTTTGCTCGAGTCTTTGATAGAGTAGCGAGACCTAGGAAAAGCAGAGAGGAGACCCCAAGACAGTAGGGTGAGCGTAGGTACTCGTAGAAGAGATTTTCTCCAGATAGTTCAGTCGGTAGAGCAAGACCAGCTTGAGTTTGACAGTTGGACAGGGAGAGTGATCCTGTCAACTTGTTGCAATGTCAGGTGGAAAACTGACTAAGTTCTTTATAGGCTGAGGGGAGTTAAGAAGCGCTTCACCGGTATGGCCACACCAGTGTGTTGCACATGTGTCAGTATGACACAGACCGAGGATGGAAATGGGAGGTCCAGTGATGGAAATGGTTGCGAATAGGTGTTGAACCGGCCAGGACCAGAGCTGGAGCCGAACATGTTGCACTCCAAGGTCCGGGCAGCACCACCAAGGGTGATCCGGTGGTAGTGCACAGAGACCCTCA
>WNGS01106624.1:0-11961 GCA_020271785.1 Procambarus virginalis | reverse complement strand
CTAGAGTATACTGACTGATACTTTGCCAAAGTATACTGACCTTGATAAATTTTCTGGAGTATACTGACCTTGATACATATGACAGAGTATGTTGATTTTGACACACATATTCCAGAGTATACTGACCTTGATACATATGCCAGTGTATATTGACCTTGATACTTATGAGAGAGTATACTGATCTCCTATATATACCAGAGTATACTGATCCTGACACGTATGACAGTATACTGACCATCATTTATGCAGAGTATGCTGACCTTGATACATATGCCGGAGTATAATGACTTTGATAAATAAGCCATAATACTGGCCTTGATGCATATGTATGTGTATGCTGACCTTGATGCATATGCATGTGTATGCTGACCTTGATACATATGACCGGATGTACTGATCTTGATTTTTATACCAGAGTATACTGACCTTGATACATATGCTGGGGTATTGACCTTGATATATATGCCGGTGTATTCTTACAGATACATATGCCGGAGTTTACAGATCTTGATACATGTCAGGGTATACTGACCATACACATATGACAGTGTATCCTGACCTTGATATTTATGTTCTAGTATACTTACCTTGATTCATATGACAGAGTGTACAGACTTTGATATATATTCCAGAGTATTCCGACCTGGATAAATATGCTGGAGAATACTGAACTTGATGCATTTGCCGAGGTATACTAAACTGGATACAAAATACAGATATACGACCTTGATATTTATGCTCTAGTATACTGACCTTGAAACTTATGCCACAGTATACTGACCTTGATAGATATGCCGGAGTATACTGACCTTGATACACTTGCTGGAGTACACTGACCTTGATTTATATGCGGATGTATACTGACCTTTATTTATATTCTGGAGTACTCTGACATGGATAATATGGTGGGGAATACTGACCTTGATACATATGCCTGGGTATACTGACCTTGATACATATGCCTGGGTATACTGACCTTGATACATATGTCGGAGTATACTGACCTGACACATTTGCAGAGTATACTGACCTTGATAAATATACCGGTGTGTACTGACTTGATATATTTGCTAGTGTATACTGACCTTCATATATATGCTTGAGTATACTGACCTTGATACATATGCCGTAGCATTCTAACTTTTATATATATGCTGGTGTATACTGATCTTGATTCACATGCGGTGTATACTGTTCCTTGATATATATATGCTGGAGTATACTGACCTTGATACATATGCTGGAGTATACTGAACTTGGTGCATATGCTGGTGCATAATGACCTTGATACATATGCTGGAGTATACTGACCTTGATACATATGTCGAGGTATACTGACCTGATACATATGTCGAGGTATACTGACCTTGATACATATGTCGAAGTACACTGACCTTGCCTCTGTTCACCTCACTTTTTTCTTGTGCAAATAATGTTCTCAGGCAGGTTAGTAATGTTGAAGTGTTATTAGTGATGACCAGTCAACAAGTGTATGACGTCTTGATCATAGTTATAGTACACAGAGTACAGGAGACACATCCACTTGTATACTGACAACAATATGGCCAACTCTTCATGTCAGATTGAATGCTCCAAAACAACGTTAACTCTTGTACATACAGAACATACATATTCTTGACACCACACTAATGACATATTGATGATGTTGAGCGTTATGGACAACAATACGACTGACCAATGTAATGAAATTAAAAATAATATGCACATATTTTATTTATAAAAGCAAAAATTATGCTTGCAAACTGGATTAAAATATCCTGAAGCATTGTGTGACCAGATTAGAGCGGATTTAATCAGGTTTGTAATGTTTTATATTGATATAAAATCCAGGATGTTAAGATTACCATATTTATGCTTCTTTCTAATTACATTCTGTGTGTGTGGATGTTTACTGTTCATATTCTGTGATAATATGAAATACTGTTTTCCTGAGAATTATGTCACCTATATGTAATCTAATATTTCTTCTGTAAATAATATATATGACTAATATACTACTTCAAAAAGGGAACAAAAAGGCTAACTTGTTGGTACCTATTTATTATTTGCATAAACTGTTTAATAATCATGAATTAGATTTTATAATACTTCATCTGAAACAAGATTAATCATAGTGGTTTTATAAAGTACTATTACTGGTCGTGTGGTCAGAAGCTATATAATTAGGCTAAGGCTGTACTTAACATGTAGAGACCATGTAGAGATGTGACAGGTCATAAGCCTGTCACATCTTAAGGCGTCCACCAGCTACTAACTGTCGTTAACAAATATGATTTTGTAAGAATGTTTCCTTGCATGATAGTGGAAGGTGGAGTGACGTAGTTGGTGACGTCAGTAGGCCCGCCCCTCCCCGCCACAACAAGTACTGGTGGAGTGACGTAGTTGGTGACGTCAGTAGGCCCCGCCCCCTCCCCGCCACAACAAGTATGGGTGGAGTGACGTAGTTGGTGACGTCAGTAGGCCCCGCCCCTCCCCACCACACAAGTACTGGTGGAGTGACGTAGTTGGTGACGTCAGTAGGCCCCGCCCCCTCCCGCCACAACAAGTACTGGGTGGAGTGACGGAGTTGGTGACGTCAGTAGGCCCCGCCCCCTCCCCACCACAACAAGTGCTGGGTGGAGTGACGTAGTTAGTGACGTCAGTAGGCCCCGCCCCCTCCCCACCACAACAAGTACTGGGTGGAGTGACGGAGTTGGTGACGTCAGTAGGCCCCGCCCCCTCCCCACACAACAAGTACTAGGTGGAGTGACGGAGTTGGTGACGTCAGTAGGCCCCGCCCCCTCCCCACCACAACAAGTACTGGGTGGAGTGACGTAGTTGGTGACGTCAGTAGGCCCGCCCCCTCCCGCACAAAACAGACTAGGTGGAGTGACGGAGTGGTGACGCAGTAGGCCCCGCCCCCTCCCCACCAAAACAAGTGTGGGTGGAGTGACGTAGTTGGTGACGTCAGTAGGCCCGCCCCTCCCACCCAACAAGTGCGGTGGAGTGACGTAGTTAGTGACGTCAGTAGGCCCCGCACCCTCCCCACCACAACAAGTGCTGGGTGGAGTGAGTAGTTGGTGACGTCAGTAGGCCCCGCCCCTCCGCCACACAAGGCTGGTCACGTGTGTCTCAGTGTACGCCAGCCGTCGAGGGGAAGGATCTCTACTTACTACTTAAAAACTACGACTTCTTTCAAAATCAAGTGTTGGTATCCAAGTTGTGTCAGTGCATTTCCCGGGACTGAATAGTTGGTGTATTGGTGCACTATCTAAATTGGAACCAATAACATCACTGCTGTTACAAATTAAACAATATTACCATTGACTAAAAACCATGATGATATTCATGTGATTTTAATTACTTAAAAAAATTAATCGGAACAACAAACACTGAAAACCAAAATTATTCGGAAAATCCTACATATAATGCGAGTGATATATGGCATCTAATATGATCACAAATTAGCGAGACAATAAATGTCCCTTATGTACACAGTCAGTTACAACGAGTGTAGAGGTGTCGGCGATGTCTCACAACATGATGATGATGGTGTAATTATTCCGGTATTATTCCGGTAATTATTCCGGTAATTACATCCTCGAAACATACACTTATGTGGGGTGACATTTTCAATTAGGAATGACAAGTAATCTTTTTAAATTAGAATACGTCAATGGAATATTGAAATGGTCACATGAATGTCATTCTGACACGTGTGTACACATTGCTTAATGTGAATACAATTAGAAAAATGAGAGAAGTCGTAGCACTGAACTACTCACAGTTGAAATATTCCAATGAGAAGTGACGTGTTGCCTTATTACCAAGTCTTAGTGAGTAAAAAAAAAGAACATATCCACACAAACAAAGAGGTAGGGGACATAAGACAAACGACGGTTAGAAATGCGGGGGTCCAAGAGCTAACGGTTCGGTCATGCAAGCACAAATAGTAAATACGCACACACACACACGCACAAACATTCATGCACGGACACCACTTATTGAATTAAACACACACAACACTTGGGTAATGAAACACACACACACACACACACACACACACACACACACACACACACACACACACACACACACACACACACACACACACACACATACACATACACACACACACAGTAGAAGACGAATGGAATGTATTAGGAAATGATGTGGTGGAGGCTGACTCCATACACAGCTTCAAGTGTAGATATGATAGAGCCCAGTAGGCTCAGGAACCTGTACATTAGTTGATTGAAAGTTGAGAGGCGGGACGAAAGAGCCAGATCTCACCCCCCGCAAGCACAACTTGGTAAGTACACACAGGTACCCTCTGAGAGGTGTAATCCTGCAAGAGTCAAATAAAGAGCAAGATCTGGGGGGTTGATATCTCACCTAACCTGTCCCCAGATGCCCACATCAAAAGAATATCATCAGCGGCATATGCTAGGTTGGCCAACATAAGCACTGCCTTTAGAAACTTGTGTAAGGAATCGTTCAGGACCTTGTATACCACTTATGTCAGACGTATACAATCCTGGAGTATGCAGCTCCAGCCTGGAGTCCATACCTAGTTAAACACAAGACAAAGTTAGAGAAGATTCAGCAGTATACCACCAGGCTCGTCCTGGAACTGAGAGGAATGAGCTACGAGGAAAGGCTAAAGGAGTTGAACCTTACGTTCCTGGAAAACAGAAGAATAAGGGAAGACATGATAACCACTTACAAAATTCTCAGGGGAATTGACAGGGGGTGGAGAAAGACACTCTCTTCAACACGGGTGGAACACGAACACGGGGGACACAGGTGAAAACTTAGTACCCAGATGAGCCACAGAGACGTTAGATAGAATTTTTTCAGTGTGAGTAGTTAATAAATGGAATGCACTAGGAAGTGATGTGGTGGAGGCTGCCTTCAAACTCAGTTTCAAATATAGGTATGATAAAGCCCAGTAGGCTCAGGAATCTGTATATCTGTATATGGAAGTTTGACGACTTGGAAAATTGGGGTACCAATGAAAGCGCGAGCTCCATACATGGAACCCTGACAGCAGATGGGAGGAAGATTGTGATCTTGGTAATCTACAATCAACCACCAACAATCAACAGTAGAAAACCCAGGAAGGAATTTGATGTTAACAACAAGGTATGTATAGATGAATTGCAGAGGACAGCAACATTAGCTCACAGAATGAGAGCGAAACTGCTGATCATGTTGGACATAAATCATGGAGAGATAAATTGGGAATCAAGGAATCCTCATGGCGGGGAAGAATCGTGGGGAGCAAAGTTAGTAGATGTTATAGACAGGAATTTCCTAACACAACATGAGACGGAACACAAAAGGGAAAGAGGAGGGGATACACCGAGCCGATTAGACCTGATTTTCACCCAGAACGTAGAAGACATCGAGAATTTGGATCATGAAATACCTCTAGAGGCCAGCGACCAATGTGTCGCCAGCGACCATTGTGTCGCCAGCGACCATTGTGTCGCCAGCGACCATTGTGTCGCCAGCGACCATTGTGTCGCCAGCGACCATTGTGTCGCCAGCGACCATTGTGTCGCCAGCGACTCTTTGACTACATGATGGAACTCAAAATTGTGACCAAGGGACAAGAGATCTATGGGGAATTAGAGTTGACTACAGGAAAGGAGACTACTGGAGGATTAGGTACTATCTGGGAGAAGTGCGGTGGGAGGAAGAAATTAGAGGAAAAACAACTCAAGATATGATAAACCTAGTCACATGGAAATAAAGTAAGAGGGAATATGGTTTAATTGACAGTGTCAGGAAGCAAAAATGAGAAGCAGGAGGGAGTGGAGGAAGTACAGTAGACAAAGGACAGAGGACACCAGGATCAAATGCAACAGAGCTAGGAACGATTACATTATCATAAGAAGAGCATCGGAAAGTATTTATGAAAACGATATTGCGATCAAAGCGAAAAAGCAATCTAAATTACTACACAGCCAGATAACAAGAAAAATTTTGGTGAACGACCAAGTGACAAGACTAAGGAAGGCAGAGGGGACATATACGGAAAGTGACAAGGAAGTCTGCGAAGCACTGAATGCCAGTTTCCATGGAGTGTTCACAACCAGCCTGAGCCGCTCCCATTGTTAGAAGAGATTACCTTAGAGGAAAGACTATCAGATATAGTGGTGACAGCAGAGGAGGAATGAAACGGTTGACAACACTGGATGCAACTAAAGCAGTTAGATAGACAAAGTATCGCCATGGATACTAAAAGAGTCAACACAGGCCCTCAGCATGGCACTGGGAAGGATCTTTAATGAATCACTTATGTCGGGAGATTTGCCCAATTGATGGAAGAGGGCAAATGTCGTACAGATTTTCAAGAAAGGTGATAGGGAGGAGGCACTTAACTAAAAACCTGTAACACTGACAAGCATCCCTGTTAAATACTTGAAAGAATAATTAGGCTAAGACTTGTTGCACACCTTAAGAACATTAGGTTTGTAATCAAACATCAACATGGGTCTAGACAGGGAAATCTTACCTAACAAACCTTTTGGAATTCTATGATAAAATAACAAGGATTTGACAGGACAGAGGTTGAGCAGACTGCATATTTCTGAACTGCCAAAAGGCTTTGATACAGTACCGCATATAAGACTGCTATTCAAACTTGAGAGGCAGGTGGGAGTAAGAGGAAAGGCCTAACATGAGGTAAGGAACTACCTAACAGGATGGAGCCAGAGAGTTACGGTGTGGGACGAGAAGTCGGACTAGCAAACAGCAATGAGTACTTCAAATATCGGTGCTGGGACCAATTCTGTTTCTAATATACGTTAATAACATGTTTACAGGAGTAGAATCCTACATGTCGATGTTCGCAGATGATGCAAAGTTGATGAGAAGAGTTGTGACCGATGAGGATGTAGTATCCTCCAAGAGGACTTGAACAGGTCGCAGAGGTGGTCAGAGAAATGGCTACTGGAGTTCAACACGAGCAAATGTAAAGTTATGGAAATGGGATTAGGTGACTAGAGACCAAAGGGACAGTACACAATGAAGGGGGAACTGCCTACCTGTGACGACTTGAGAAAGAGACCTGGGCGTGGACGTACACCTAATCTAACTCCTGAGGCACATGTAAATAGGGTATCGACTGCAGCATACTCTACACTGGCAAAAGTTAGAACATCATTCAGAAACCTAAGTAATGAGGCATTTAGGGCGCTTTACATTGCCTGCGTGAGGCCCAGTCTTGGAGTATGCCGTCCTATTATGGAGTCCCCACCTGAAGAACATATAAGGACACTGGGAAAGGTTCAAAAGTTTGCAACAGGACTCGTCCCAGCGTTACGAGGGATGGAGTATGAAGAGCGCCTGAAGGAACTGAGCCGTACGACACTAGAAAAAAGAAGGGAGAGGGGGATACGATTGAAACTTATAAATAATTAGGGGGGATTAACAGAGTGGAAATAGACGAAATGTTCAAACTGAATAGTAAGAGAACGAGGGGATATGGGTGGAAGCTGGAAACTCAGATGAATCACAAATATGTTAGGAAGTTTCCTGTAGCGTGAGAGTAGTGGAGAAATGAAATGCACTTATGAAGCATGTTGTGGAAGCAAATTATATTCATAACTTTAAAACTAAGTATGATAGGGAAATGGGACAGGAATCCTTGCAGTAAACAACCGAAGGCTCGAAGGCGGAATCCAAAAGTTAATGCTTGATCCTGTAGGCACCAATAGGTGAGTACAAATAGATAAGTGCTCACACACACACACACGCACACACACACACACACACACACAAACACACACACACAGGTAGCCAGGGGGGGGGGCAGGTAGCCTGGTGGATAGCGAGCAGGATTCGTAATTCTGTGGCGCGGGTTTCGATTCCCGCACCCGGCAGAAACAAATGGGCAAAGTTTCTTTCACCCTGAATGCCCCTGTTACCTAGCAGTAAATAGGTACCTGGGAGTTAGTCAGCTGTCACGGGCTGTTTCTTCCTGGTGTGTGTGTGTGTAGTGTGAAAAAAAAAAAAGTAGTTAGTGTAGTTAGTAAACAGTTGATTGACAGTTGAGAGGCGGGCCGAAAGAGCAAAGCTCAACCCCCGTAAAATACAACTAAGTGAATACAACTAAGTGAATACACACAGTTAGTAAAACAGTTGATTGACAGTTGAGAGGCGGGCCGAAAGAGCAAAGCTCAACCCCCGTAAAATACAACTAAGTGAATACAACTAAGTGAATACACACACACACACACACACCTCCCTACACCTGCCCCTTCTCTTCCACTGCACCCCTCTTACACTCACCCTAAAACCCCACCCAACCCTCACCCCTCCTATGCACCTCAGCCCACATTAACCCCTCACCTTGTGACCCCCTAACACCTTCCCCCATCTCCCTCTTCCCCTCTTCTACCCCAAACCCCCACCTACCCCGTAGGTGGGGGGTTTTGGGGTAGATGTAACAGAGCTAGGAATGATTACATTAACATAAGACGAGTGTCGGAAAGAAATTATGAGAATGATATTGCAGTCAAAGCGAAAAAGCAACCTAAATTACTACATAGCCATATAAGAAGGAAGATGTCGGTAAATGACCAAGTGACAAGACTGAGGAAAACAGAAGGGGCATATACAGAAAGCGACAAGGAAATCTGCGAGGTACTGAATGCAAATTTCCATGGAGTGTTCACAACCGAGCCTGAGCAGCTCCCATTGTTAGAAGCGATTACCCTAGATGAAAGCCTATCAGATATAGAGGTGACAGCAGAGGAGGTAATGAAACAGTTGACAACACTGGATGCAAATAAAGCTGTTGGACCAGACAAAGTATCACCGTGGATACTTAAAGAGGCAGCGCAGGCTCTCAGTGTGCCTCTGGCAATGATCTTTAATGAGTCACTTATGTCGGGAGAATTGCCTAGTTGCTGGAAGGAGGCAAATGTCGTACCGATTTTCAAGAAAGGTGATAGGGAGGAGGCACTTAACTACAGACCGTATCATTGACAAGCATCCCCTGCAAAATACTTGAAAGAATAATTAGGCTAAGACTTGTTGAGCACCTGGAGAGCATTGGGTTTGTAAACAAGCACCAACATGGGTTCTGGACAGGGAAATCATGCCTAACAAACCTTTTAGAATTCTATGATAAAGTAACAAGGATAAGGCAGGACAGAGAAGGCTGGGCAGACTGCATATTCTTGACTGCCAAAAGGCCTTTGATACAGTACCGCACATGAGACTGCTATACAAACTTGAGAGGCAGGCAGGAGTAAGCGGAAAGGCCTAGAATGGGTGAAGAACTACCTAACAGGAAGGAGCCAGAGGGTAATGGTAAGGGGCGAGAAGTCGGACTGGCGAACAGTAACAAGTGGAGTACCTCAAGGATCGGTGCTGGGACCAATCCTCTTTCTAATTTACGTAAATGACATGTTTACAGGAGTGGAGTCATACATGTCAATGTTTGCGGATGACGCAAAATTAATGAGAAGAGTTGTGACAGACGAGGATTGTAGGATCCTCCAAGAGGACTTAAACAGGTTGCAGAGATGGTCAGGGAAATGGCTACTGGAGTTTAACACCAGTAAATGTAAAGTTATGGAAATGGGATCAGGTGATAGGAGACCAAAGGGACAGTACACAATGAAGGGGAACAGCCTACCTGTAACGATTCGAGAAAGAGATCTGGGAGTGGATGTGACACCTAATCTAACTCCTGAGGCATATAAATAGGATAACGACAGCAGCGTACTCTACACTGGCGAAAATTAGAACTTCATTCAGAAACCTAAATGAGGAGGCTTTTAGGGCGCTTTACACTGCCTACGTGAGACCCGTCTTAGAGTATGCCGCGCCATCATGGAGCCCCCACCTGAAGAAACACATAAGGAAACTGGAGAAGGTTCAGAGGTTTGCGACGAGGCTTGTCCCAGAGTTACGAGGGATGGGATATGAAGAGCGTCTGAAGGAACTGAACCTTACGACACTAGAGAAAAGAAGGGAGAGAGGAGATATGATAGGGACATATAAAATACTCAGGGGAATTGACAAAGTGGAAATAGATGAAATGTTCACACGTAATAATAACAGAACGAGGGGACATGGGTGGAAACTGGAAACTCAGATGAGTCACAGAGATGTTAGGAAGTTTTCTTTTAGCGTGAGAGTAGTGGAAAAATGGAATGCACTTGGGGAACAGGTTGTGGAAGCAAATACTATTCATACTTTTAAGACTAGGTATGATAGGGAAATGGGACAGGAGTCATTGCTGTAAACAACCGATGGCTGGAAAGGCGGGATCCAAGAGTCAATGCTCGATCCTGCAAGCACAAATAGGTGAGTACAAATAGGTGAGTACACACACACACACACACACACACACACACACACACACACACACACACACACAACACACACACACACACACACACACACACACACCAACCACACACACACAGAAAGACTGGGGGTATATCACGCAGACCTGTCCCTGCAAGCTCCATATAAGAGGATAACATCAGCAGCATATGCCAGGGGCTAACATAGAACGGCCTTTAGAAACTTGTGTAAAGAAACTTTCAGAACATTATATATAATATACTGTACTGACATACGTAGAACCAAAAAACACATATATTGTTACAAATATACGGTATAATATAATCTTATAAATATAGGATATATACAACAAAACAGGGCAAAAGGGGAGTAAATAAACAAATTTGTGGCCACTGTAACAATCCTTAAAGACGACGGTAACGGGAATTGAATGTTATATCTGTAAGACTAGATTCCATTCGGCTTTGCAGGAGTGAGTAACACTGCGGCACTGAGAGCTGGCCACTTGCTCTGGGTGTGTAAACATGACCAGCCAGCTTGGCATATCCTAAAAAACCTTCTAGATAACATGAAGCATGATCGGAAAACATCATTCATTGGAAGCCTACCAGCCATCCAGAAGGAGTGGGAAAGGAACAACACAATTCTAATATACCAGGGGCGGAGGCTATAGTCAGGGATGAAACGAGGCAGAAAATCAGGAAGTTGTAAACTCTGACTCGGTAGGCCCGGATGTAGATGTCAGTAAACTAGAAAGTGTAACCTGACAGCACTGACAGCTTGATAGTACGACACTACGACGGTTCCCGATAGAGCAATTCAGAACAGAAGGACAGACTTATGCAAATTTTATGCAAAGGGCATATGCAGACAGAGATAGTGGTAATAAGAAAGGATTAGAATGCAGTTACCAACATCCCCAAAAAATGTTTAAATATGCTTAGGAAAGGTGAGTGTCGATTTGGATCACTATGTAGGTTTTTCCATCCTGAATGTGCCAAACCTCACTGAGGACAGAAAATGCTATGACCTCAGCTGCCCACACTTTCACGTGAAAGGCACGGAACGCTACATAAAGAGTGGCAAGCAGGATAATGAATTGGGAGGAAACTCTAAATTTTTTATACCAGACCGACAGAGAATTCAAAAGGAGGAGCATGGAGAGTGTATGGAACTGGATGCCAGATCCACTTGCATTCCAGAATTACAGGTACAATTACACACGAAAGGGAACTACAACTACGACAGGCAACTTCCCTAAACAATCAGTACTGGTCAGAATAAACTTATTATGTCCACGCATAATGGGCTTGCCGAAAAAGTCCCAGTCAAACTATCACTAATAGAGTAACCTCATTGATCTTTGCAACATACAAGGCTGAAAACAAGAACAAACAACAAAGTACAGTTTAAATGGCCTCCTCCGGAGTCAAATGCAGTATTTGGAGCTTTCACAGAAACCCATGCAGGGAATGTTGGACAGTGAGCTCTGGATTCAGGATATAACCTATACAGGTGTGATAGGAAAATTAGGTCACATGGAGGAGTGGGTCTGTATATCAGGGAAGACCTGTATGCTGAGCTCCTAAACGTTACAATGAGGTGGTAGAGGTACTGGGATTAAAAATA
>WNGS01106613.1:0-12666 GCA_020271785.1 Procambarus virginalis | reverse complement strand
ACATTCCAGCTGGCCCAGCAGTCATTAATATACATTCCAGCTGGCCCAGCAGTCATTAATATACATCCCAGCTGGTCCATAGTCATTAATATACATCCCAGCTGGCCCAGCAGTCATTAATATACATCCCATGGTCCAGTAGTCATTAATATACATCCCAGCTGGCCCAGCAGTCATTAATAACATCCCAGCTGCCCAGCAGTCATTAATATACATTCCAGCTGGCCCAGCAGTCATTAATATACATTCCAACTGGCCAGCAGTCATTATATACATTCCAGCTGGCCCAGTATCATTATATACATTCCAGCTGGCCCAGCAGTCATTAATATACATTCCAGCTGGCCCAGTAGTCATTAATATACATCCCAGCTATATAAACATGTAATGTTCGCGCGCGCGCGCGCGCGTGTTGTGTGTGGTGTGTGGGGACAGGAAGCCCGTGACTATGGATACCAGTATGATATCATCAAGAAGCCACGCCCGTTATCTTCAGCAAGGCTAAGGGGGGAGTGATATCGGGGTGTTAATGGGTTTAAATGGTGGGGGGAGAGAGGGGGGGGAGCGCTGTTAAAGGGGAGCAAGGCGAATGAGCCTTGAACGACGGCCATAAGATCGGTATTGACAAGACACTTGTCAACCATGTCGTGCAGAGTACTTCTTAGAGTTATGGAGGGATACGAACCCACACTGGTCCAGCGGTCAGCGTCCTGGACTCGTAATCTAGAGCCCTGTGGAACTCTCACTTTGTCAAACCCACACAGAAGGAGCAGAAGCACTGTGCCTACCACTCTCCATAGTGTATAACAAGTCACTGGCAACAGGGGAACTGCCAGAAATTTGGAAAGCAGCTAATGTAGTCCCGATATACAAGAAAGGGGATAGACAGGAGGCACTGATTACAGGCCAATGTCCCTAACTGCATACCATGCAAGCTGATGGAGAAGATTGTGCGAAGAAAGCTAGTGGAGCATCTGGAGCGAAGGAACTTTGTAACACAGCACCAACATGGTTCAGGGATGGCAGGTCCTGCCTCACAGGGTTACTTGAATTCTACGACCAGGCAACAAAATAAGGCAAGAAAGAGAGGGTGGGCAGACTGCATATTTTTGGATTGTCAGAAAGCCTTTGATACAGTGCCACACAAGAGGCTAGTGAAAAAGCTGGAGATGCAGGCTGGAGTGAAAGGGAAGGTACTCCGTTGGATACAGGAGTACCTAAGCAACAGGAGACAAAGGTCAGTGTGAGGGGTGAGGTCTCAGATTGGCGAGACGTTACGTGGAGCCGGGGTCAGTCCTTGGACCTATACTGTTTCTGATATATGTAAATGATCTCCCAGAGGGTATAGAATCGTTTCTCTCAATGTTTGCTGATGATGCAAAAATTATGAGGAGGATTGAAACTGAGGACGATAGTAGGAGGCTACAAGATGACCTAGATAGACTGAGTGAATGGTCCAACAAATGCTGTTGAAGTTCACCCGAGTAAATGCAAAGTAATGAAACTAGGCAGTGGAAACAGGAGGCCAGACACAGGATACAGAATAGGAGGTGAAGTACTTAATGAAACAGACAGAGAGAAGATCTAGGAGTTGATATCACACCAAACCTGTCTCCTGAAGCCCACATAAAGAATAACATCAGCGGCATATGCGAGGCTGGCTAACATCAGAACAGCGTTCAGGAACCTGTGTAAGGAATCATTCAGATCTTGTACACCACATATGTAAGACCAATCCTGGAGTATGCAGCCCCAGCATGGAGCCCGTACCTTGTCAAGCACAAGACGAAGCTGGAAAAAGTTCAAAGGTATGCCACTAGACTAGTCCCAGAACTAAGAGGCATGAGTTACGAGGAAAGGCTGCGGGAAATGCACCTTACGACACTGGAAGACAGAAGAGTAAGGGAAGACATGATCACTACCTACAAAATCCTCAGAGGAATTGACCGGGTAAACAAGATAACTATTCAACACTGGTGGGACGCGAACAAGGGGACACAGGTGGAGAAGAGTACCCACATGAGCCACAGAGACGTTAGAAAGACCTTGTTCAGTGTGGGAGTAGTTAACACGGTGGAATGTATTAGGCAGTGATGTGGGGGAGGCTGACTCCATACACAGTTTATAATGTAGATATGATAGAGCCCAATAGGCTCAGGAACCTGTACACCTGTTGATTGACAGTTGAGAGGCGGGACCAAAGAGCCACAGCTCAACCCCAGCAAGCACAACTAGGTGAGTACACCACACCACCATTCCTTCCACACCCGCCCACCCACACCTACACACACACACACCCCACCCACACCTAACACACACACACCCCACCCACACCTACCACACCACACACCCCACCCACACCTACACACAACAACACCCCACCCACACCTACACACACACACACCCCACCCACACCTACACACACACCCCCCCACCCACACCTACACACACACACCCCACCCACACCTACACACACACACCCCACCCACACCTACACACACACACCCCACCCACACCTACACACACACACCCCACCCACACCTACACACACACACCCCACCCACACCTACACACACCCCCCACCCACACCTACACACACACACCCCACCCACCACCTACACACACACCCCCACCCCCACCTACCACACACACCCCACCCACACCTACACACACACACCCCACCCACACCTACACACACCCCCCACCCACACCTACACACACCCCCCACCCACACCTACATACACACACCCACCCACACCTACACACACACACCCCCCCCCACACCTACACACACCCCCCACCACACCTACACACACCCCACCCTACACACACACACCCCCACCCACACCTACACACACACACCCCACCCACACTACACACACACACCCCACCCACACCTACACACACACACCCCACCCACACCTACACAACACACACCCCCACCCACACCTACACACAACACCCACCCACACCTACACACACACACCCCACCCACACTACACCACACACCCCACCCACACCTACACACACACACCCACCCACACCTACACACACACACCCCACCCACACTACACACACAACCCCACCCACACCTACACACACCCCCCACCCACACCTACACACCACGCCCCACCCACACCTACACACCACCGCCCCCCACCCCCACCTACACACACACCCCCCCACCCACACCTACACACACACACCCCACCCACACTACACACACACACCCCACCCCCACCTACCACACACACACCCCCCACCCACACCTACCCACACACGCCCCACCCACACCTACACCACACACCCTACCCACACCTACACACACACACCCCACCCACACCTAACACCACACCCCCCCCCCCTACACACACACACCCCCACCCCACCCTACACACACACACCCCCCCACACCTACCACACACACCCCACCCACACCTACACACACACACCCCACCCACACTACACACACACCCACCCACACCTACACACACACACACCCCACCCATACCTACACACCCCACCCACACCTACACACACACCCGCCCACCCACACCTACACACACACCCCACCCACACCTACACACACCCCCACCCACACCTACACACACACACCCCACCCACACCTACACCCACACACCCCACCCACACCTACACACACACACACCCCACCCACACCTACACACACACACCCCCACCACACCTACACACACACCCCACCCACACCTACACACACACCCCCCACCCACACCTACACACACACACCCCACCCACACTACCACACCACACCCCACCCATACCTACACACCCCACCCACACCTACACACACACCCGCCCACCCATACCTACACACCCCACCCACCCTACCACACACCCCCCACCCACACCTACACACACACACCCCACCCACACCTACACACACACACACCCCACCCATACCTACCCCCCACCCCACACCTACACACACACCACCCCACCCATACCTACACACCCCACCCACACCTACACACACACACCCCACCCATACCTACACACCCCACCCACACCTACACACCACACCCCCACCCACACCTACACACACACACCCCACCCACACCTACACACCCCGCCCACCCACACCTACACACACACCCGCCCACCCACACCTACACACACACACCCACCCACACCTACACACACCCGCCCACCCACACCTACACACACACCCCCCCCACACCTACACACCACACACCCACCCCCACCCTACACACACACCCCACCCACACCTACACACACCCCCCACCCACACCTACACACACACCCCACCCACACCTACACACACACCACCCCACCCACACCTACACACACACACCCCACCCACACCTACACACACCCCCCACCCACACCTACACACACCCCCCACCCACACCTACATACACACACCCCACCCACACCTACACACACACACCCCCCACCCACACTACACACACCCCCCACCCACACCTACACACACCCCACACCTACACACACACACCCCACCCACACCTACACACACACACCCCACCCACACCTACACACACACACCCCACCCACCCTACACACACACCCGCCCACCCATACCTACACACCCCACCCACACCTACACACACACCCCCCCACCCACACCTACACCACACACCCCCCCCCACACCTACACACACCCCCCCACCCACACGTACACACACACACACCACCCACACCTACACACACACACCCCACCCACACCCCACCCACACACCAACAAATAAGACGATTGGCGGAAGACATTAGGAGGGAGAGGAGAGGGGAAGGCAGTAGGGGGAGGGGCAGTAGGGGTAAGGGGCAGTAGGGGAAGGGGCAGTAGGGGAGGGGGTAGTAAGGGAAGCAGAGTATCCCCTGGTGTAAACAACAGCCGTAATATCCCCAGGGTGTCGCCTCTCCCTAACACCACAGGAAGGCAATATCCTGCCTCACGTAAACACCGGTTCGAGTCCCCTCTCAATCACCCCGACAGGCCAACAAACAATCAGAGACACAATCTCTCATTTTCTCACACATTATGCGGCCCTCAAAGTAAACAATAATGGCCGCCATCCGCATCTAACTCTCCGTTGTCGATGCTCTTAGACAGCCAGACGTATTGAAGCTGTCTTCAAGAGCTTCAGACTTCCAATACCTGTCTCAGATGTTGAGGGAGGAGACGGCAGCCTTCAACCCATCTTCCTTAACCTGTGGGGAGCGCCACAGCAAAGTTTGAAGAGAATGGAAACTCATTTTCTGTTCAAGCTTCGATTGCACTCAAGGAAATAACACCAGCACTTAAGTCACTCTTAAGTCACTCCTCCTCTAGCTTAGTAAGCTGGGATGCCTTCAGCTTAGTGTGATGGGCTGATGTAGGTGTCTATAAGTCTGAATTACTGTGGCACTTGTCTAAAACTCTGTGTTAGAGGCCTCAAATTAGGGCCTGAAATCCATACCTCAAATCAGGGCCTGAAATCCATGCCTCAAATCAGGGCTTGAAACCCTTGCATCAAATCAGGACCGAAATCCACGCCTCAAATCAGTGTCTGAAATCCATGCCTCAAATCAGTGTCTGAAATCCATGCCTCAAATAAGGGCCGGAAATCAACGCCTCAAGTCAGTGTCTGAAATCCATGCCTCAATCAGTGCCTGAAATCCTGCCTCAAATCAGTGCTGAAATCCATGCCTCAAATCAGTGCCTGAAATCCATGCCTCAAATCAGTGCCTGAAATCCATGCCTCAAATCAGTGCCTGAAATCCATGCCTCAAATCAGTGCCTGAAATCCATACCTTAAAAATCAGTGCCTGAAATCCATACCTTAAAAATCAGTGCCTGAAATCCATACCTTAAAAATCAGTGCCTGAAATCCATACCTTAAAAATTAGTGCCTGAAATCCACACCTTAAAAATCAGTGCCTGAAATGCCTGCCTTTCAGAAAACCATTTCTAACTTTGTCAATAAAGTAATTAAGCCGCTGGCGTCAGTTTGACTCAAGCGAGCTCCTTTAATCCCTGGACGTAAGTCTTAAAGATATAAGATTTTCTCCTTTTTTAATTTAAGGAGTATTTTTAAACCCGAAATATTTGCTCCTGTGGAGAGCGAAGAATTTTTTTGAACTCTTGCCATATAAGAATACTCGTATATCCATAAGGTTGCTGAGTGGTAAGGCTTGCTACTTCGTTACTCACATATATTTCCTGTTCGATATCTCACAATTTCAAATTTCAATTTCGTTCCAATTTCCTCTCGATTTTAATACAACAATTCAGCGGCCGCCTAAATGCCAGTTATGAACCCAAATTCAATGTTTGGATTCGCTACAATAATTGTTTTAATATAGAAAATATTTGGACGTACGGAATGAGAATTGAATTTTTAACGTTATTAAACAATATTTAAGTAATTTTTAATATATTTTTGTAAATTGGAGAAGGCGAATTTCGGGTGTGTTGTTCGAGTGATATTCAGACTGACTTCATGTCCCCGTGAGTAATATCCAGCCTGACTTCATGCCCACACGAGTAATATCCAGCCTGACTTCATGCACACGCGAGTAATATCCAGCCTGACTTCATGCCCCCGTGAGTAATATTCAGACTGACTTCATGCCCACGTGAGTAATATTCAGACTGACTTCATGCCCACGTGAGTAATATTCAGACTGACTTCATGCCCACATGAGTAATATTCAGACTGACTTCATGCCCACATGAGTAATATTCAGACTGACTTCATGCCCACATGAGTAATATCCAGCCTGACTTCATGCCCACATGAGTAATATCCAGCCTGACTTCATGCCCCTATGTGTAATATCCAGCCTGACTTCATGCCCACATGAGTAATATCCAGCCTGACTTCATGCCCACATGAGTAATATCCAGCCTGACTTCATGCCCACACGAGTAATATCCAGCCTGACTTCATGCCCCTATGAGTAATATCCAGCCTGACTTCATGCCCCCATGGGTAATATCCAGCCTGACTTCATGCCCCCATGGGTAATATCCAGCCTGACTTCATGCCCCCATGGGTAATATCCAGCCTGACTTCATGCCCACATGGGTAATATCCAGCCTGACTTCATGCCCCTATGAGTAATATCCAGCCTGACTTCATGCCCACATGGGTAATATCCAGCCTGACTTCATGCCCACATGGGTAATATCCAGCCTGACTTCATGCCCCCACGGGTAATATCCAGCCTGACTTCATGCCCACACGAGTAATATCCAGCCTGAATAACGTGTTATCTTAGCCTTGCTGCGCCAGAATATTAATGCCTCTGAGAAAGATATCTTCTCGCGGCTTCTCTCTAAAACTTCTCAAGTAATTTCCTCAGCATAATATTTTCGCCTGACCATGGCGCAGGGTAATATTTCTGGTCTTAATGTGTATTGAACCTTTTGGCGGTAAGATAACGTTTTGGTTATCTTGGGGGTTGTCTTGGGGGTTATCTTGAGGTTATCTTAGGGTTATCTTGGGGGTTATTTTGGGGTTATCTTGGGGTTATCTTGGGGGTTATCTTAAGGTTTATCTTCAGGTTATCTTGGGGTTATCTTGGGGTTGTCTTGGGGGTTATCTTGTGGTTATCTTGGGGGTTATTTTGGGGTTATCTTGGGGGTTATTTTGAGGTTTTTCTTGAGCTTACCTTGGGGTTATCTTGAGGCTATCTTGTTATCTTCTGGTTATCTTGAAATTATCTTGTGGTTATCATGAGGTTATCTTGAGGTGATCTTATGGTTATCTTGATATCTTGGGGTTATCTTCAGAGTATCTTGAGATTATCTTGAGATGATTTCGGGGCTTTAGTGTCCCCGCGGCCCGGTCCTCGACCAGGCCTCCACCCCCAGGAAGCAGCCCGTGACAGCTGACTAACTCCCAGGTACCTATTTACTGCTAGGTGAACAGAGGCATCAGGGTGAAAGAAACTCTGCCTATTTGTTTTCCGCCGGCGCTGTGAAATGAACCCCGGTCCCTAGGTCCACGAGTCCAGAGCGCTGTCCACTCAGCCACCAGCCTCATTAACCTATTAACATGTGTGTGTGTGTGTGTGTGTGTGTACTCACCTAGTTGTGCATGCGGGGGTCGAGCTCTGGCTCTTTGGTCCCGCTTCTCAACTGTCCATATATGAGACGCAGTGTAATTACTTGCGTCAGACACCGTCAACCTGCGTCAGCCTGCGTCACACACCGTCAACCTGCGTCAGCCTGCGTCAGACACCGTCAGCCTGCGTCAGACGCCGTCAGCCTGCGTCAGACACCGTCAGCCTGCGTCAGACACCGTCAGCCTGCGTCAGACGCCGTCAGCCTGCGTCAGACATCGTCAGACAATTTACCGAGTCTAAGATGGAGAATGGCAAACACAAATATCATAGCAGGGAATGACCCGGGAAATAACCAGCCACAGGTCAGAGAACTTTTGAGATTCTGTGACAAATTCTCGCTCAATCAACAGATTACAGAACCAACTAGGAACGAAAACACACTAGACTTGTTATTCACAAACAATGATGAACTAATCAGAGACATAACAATCTCAGATACTTCATACTCAGACCATAAGCTCATTGAAGTGCGAACTAGCATAAATAACGGTAGTAGATCTAAGAGACCCAACAAGCGAGAAGGAATATTCAATCAATTCAATTTCAACAATAAGAGGATTGACTGGGAAAAAATAAATGTGGACCTTTCAACCATTCAATGGGAGACGGTCTTAAGCGACAAAACTCCCACACAGGGAATAGCTCAACTGACAGCTGAAGCTTACAAGGTCTGCTTGAAGCACGTGCCGGTGAGGAGGGGCAGAAAGAGGAACACTCTAGAAAGAGAACGCAGACGACTGTACAGGAGAAGGAAAAAATTACGGAAATGCTTCGGCAGACACAACTATCACAAGCAAGGAAAATAAGCCTAAGCAGGGAGATCGAAGAAATCGAACAAACGTTGAAGCGATCATATGAGTCTGAGGAAATGGAATTGGAACAGAGAGCTATACAAGAGATAAGGAAAAATCCGAAATATTTTTTCACATACGCTAAATCAAAATCCAAAACCTCGACCAGTATTGGACCGTTAATTACAAATGAAGGTACGTACACAGAGGACAACAAAGAGATTAGTGAAATTCTAAGAAGCCAGTATGAGGCTATGTTTAGCACACCAATTAACAACATGAAAGTTGATGACCCAGACAGCTTCTTTATGAATGACATTCAAGCTGCAGATAATATAACGGATATTACCACAAACTCGGAAGACTTTGAAAGAGAAATTGACAATATGCCCATGCACTCAGCCCCTGGGCCTGACTCATGGAATTCAATATTCATAAAGAAATGTAAAGTACCAGTAGCGAGAGCACTCAGCGTAATATGGAGAAAGAGCCTGGATACAGGGGAGATACCAGCAGCACTTAAATCTGCAGATATAGCTCCGTTGCACAAGGGGGGGAGTAAAGCCTTGGCAAAAAATTATAGGCCAGTTGCACTAACATCACACATAATAAAAGTGTTTGAAAGAGTGATTAGGAATCAAATTTCTAGTTTTATGGAAAACAATGAATTGCACAATCCAGGACAACATGGTTTTAGAGCGGGAAGATCCTGTCTGTCACAGTTACTCAACCACTATGACAAAATCACAGAAGCCCTAGAAGAAAAGCAAAATGCAGATGTTGTATACACAGACTTTGCAAAGGCTTTCGACAAATGTGACCATGGGGTGATAGCTCACAAAATGAGGTCAATGGGAATAACTGGAAAAGTAGGACGCTGGATACTCAATTTCCTGTCGAACAGAACACAAAGAGTAACAGTCAATCAGATAAAATCGAGTCCAAGCGATGTTAAAAGCTCTGTACCTCAAGGTACAGTCCTTGCACCGCTACTGTTCCTTATTCTCATATCTGATATAGACAAAAATACACGTCACAGCTTCGTGTCATCCTTCGCAGATGACACAAAAATCAGCATGAAAATTACCTCTGCTGAAGACATTGAAAAACTACAAACAGATGTCAACAAAGTTTTCGATTGGGCAGCAGAAAATAATATGATGTTTAACAGTGATAAATTTCAGGTACTCAGGTACGGCAAAAATGAGGATCTGAAACATAATACAGGGTACAAAACACAATCAAATCTTCCCATAGTAGAAAAACAGCATGTCAAGGATTTGGGAATAATGATGTCCGACGATCTAACGTTTAGGGAGCATAACCAAGCAAATATCGCATCAGCCAGAAAAATGATCGGATGGATTACGAGAACTTTCAAATCCAGGGATCCCATCACAATGGTTGTACTCTTCAAGTCACTTGTGTTGTCCCGTCTCGAATACTGCTCAGTACTCACTTCCCCCTTCAGAGCAGGAGAGATTGCTGAAATAGAGGGAATACAGAGAACATATACGGCACGCATAGACGAGATAAAACACCTAAATTATTGGGATCGTCTCAAAGCTCTCCAAATGTACTCTCTAGAAAGGAGACGAGAGAGATACCAAATAATATACACGTGGAAAATACTGGAGGGCCAGGTCCCAAATCTACACAGTAAAATAACAACGTACTGGAGTGAACGATATGGAAGAAAATGCAAGATTGAACCAGTGAAGAGCAGAGGTGCCATAGGCACAATCAGAGAACACTGTATAAACATCAGAGGTCCGCGGTTGTTCAACGTCCTCCCAGCGACTATAAGAAATATTGCCGGAACAACCGTGGACATCTTCAAGAGAAAACTGGACTGTTTCCTAAGAGAAGTCCCGGATCAGCCGGGCTGTGGTGGGTATGTGGCTCTGCGGGCCGCTCCAAGCAACAGCCTGGTGGATCAAACTCTCACAAGTCGAGCCTGGCCTCGGGCCGGGCTTGGGGAGTAGAAGAACTCCCAGAACCCCATCAACCAGGTATCAACCAGGTATCAACCAGACACCGTCAGCCTGCGTCAGACGCCGTCAGCCTGCGTCAGACGCCGTCAGCATGCGTCAGACATCGTCAGCCTACGTCAGACGCCGTCAGCCTGCGTCAGACGCCGTCAGCCTGCGTCAGACGCCGTCAGCCTGCGTCAGACACCGTCAGCCTGCGTCAGACACCGTCAGCCTGCGTCAGACGCCGTCAGCCTGCGTCAGACACCGTCAGCCTGCGTCAGACGCCGTCAGCATGCGTCAGACACCGTCAGTTTGCGTCAGACACCGTCAGCCTGCGTCAGACACCGTCAGTTTGCGTCAGACACCGTCAGCCTGCGTCAGACACCGTCAGTTTGCGTCAGACGCCGTCAGCCTGCGTCAGACACCGTCAGCCTGCGTCAGACGCCGTCAGCCTGCGTCAGACGCCGTCAGCCTGCGTCAGACGCCGTCAGCCTGCGTCAGACGCCGTCAGCCTGCGTCAGACGCCGTCAGCCTGCGTCAG
This sequence comes from Procambarus virginalis, assembly GCA_020271785.1. NCBI lineage: Eukaryota > Metazoa > Arthropoda > Malacostraca > Decapoda > Cambaridae > Procambarus > Procambarus virginalis. The sequence goes on along the minus strand of WNGS01106613.1, from coordinate 1,234 downwards.
ACGCCGTCAGCCTGCGTCAGACGCCGTCAGCCTGCGTCAGACGCCGTCAGCCTGCGTCAGACGCCGTCAGCCTGCGTCAGACGCCGTCAGCCTGCGTCAGACGCCGTCAGCCTGCGTCAGACGCCGTCAGCCTGCGTCAGACGCCGTCAGCCTGCGTCAGACGCCGTCAGCCTGCGTCAGACGCCGTCAGCCTGCGTCAGACGCCGTCAGCCTGCGTCAGACGCCGTCAGCCTGCGTCAGACGCCGTCAGCCTGCGTCAGACGCCGTCAGCCTGCGTCAGACGCCGTCAGCCTGCGTCAGACGCCGTCAGCCTGCGTCAGACGCCGTCAGCCTGCGTCAGACGCCGTCAGCCTGCGTCAGACACCGTCAGACACCGTCAGACACCGTCAGACACCGTCAGTTTGCGTATGCACCACAGCAGAGGGGCTGCTGGCTGGTTATCTGTTATCGGGCGGCAGGAATCACGGGTTCGATATTCCTCTTGTTGGACCAGGCGTCGAGCAGGAGTGTGTGGGGGGAGGGGAGAGTGAGAGTGAGAGAGAGAGAGAGAGAGAGAGAGAGAGAGAGAGAGAGAGAGAGAGAGAGAGAGAGAGAGAGACACACAGACAGACAGACAGCACTCCAACACTCCTGGAGTTCTAGGTTCTACCACCATCACCTTTGAGAGGCATTTTTGACATTTAAAGTTATTTAATAACACAAAATCAATATTGTTCTGCAGCCAAGACGAGATGAAGAGGTTTCGTTCCGTCCTGGACCAATATCAGGTCTTGGTGTGGTCCGGGAAGGGGATTCGAACGTGGTCGTTGGCTGCATGTGTCGTTCGGTTATCATATCTTTGGTCGTGGTGTTGCAAGTGATGGTCTGCAATATTGATATTGATTGGGAAACGGTTTGGTGGCACTATTGCAAACCTTGCAACGTTTTCAAACTTCTCTGTGGTGTCTGGTTAGATATTCCCTCTCTTATCTCTGGAATTTCTCCTTGCTCTAATGTGAAGACCTCCTGGAATTTCTCCTTGCTCTAATGTGAAGACCTCCTGGAATTTCTGATTGAGTGGCTCACACACTTCCTTGTCGTTTGTAGTGACTCCTTCTGCCCCTATCTTTATATTCAATACCTGTTCCTTCACTGTTGCTTTCTCCTGATGTGACTGTAGCAATTTAGGCTGAGTCTTTGTCTTGCTTGGTGTGTACTCACCTAGTTGTACTCACCTAGTTGTGCTTGCGGGGTT
>WNGS01106612.1:0-10244 GCA_020271785.1 Procambarus virginalis | reverse complement strand
GCATATCCTTGTTGAATGTCCGGTCTTCCAGGACGAGCGTGTGTCTTGCTTTCCGACCGTCCAAGGTCGGAAGTGACTATCGTACAGGGACAATGACTATCGAGGTCACTTGTCCTCCATAGACTTTTTGGTGAATCGGATACTTTTGATAACGTGCCTTATGCGTTTCTGTTCTCGTATTGGCATCCTTAGTGATATTTAGGCCCTCTGATTATTCCGCACACTTGACGGTGTTACAAAGCCTTCCCGGTTTAGTGCCTCTTTTGATATTACTTAATTTTCAGTGATGTGGCAATTTAATGCTGATTTTTGTATCATCTGCAAAGAATGACGCGAATCTTTGTCTTGTGTTTTTGTCTATATCAGATAATAATGTGAAAATACCAGTGGTGCAATGATTGCCCCTGAGGCACAGAGCTTTTCACTGCATTTGGACTTGATCTTACTTGTTTTACAGTCATTCTCTGTATTCTATTTGACAGTTGAAAATCCAACGCCCCACTTCACCCTCTTTGTAAGAGGCAAAGTTTATCTCTTCTGTTTATCTCATCAACACTCATTATCATTTCCAACTTTGCCATAAAGCTTTGTGTCATCTGCAATTTGCTGATGTGGTTTGTAATATTCCCATTTGTCATATATTTATTTATTTATTTTTTATTTTATATTAGGAACATTAGGTTTTTGAGAGTACATAGCATGATATTTTTACATTCTTGTAAAGTCACTAGTACGCACAATGTGTCTCGGGCAGGTTATAATATAACAGATAATTTTAATAGTTTAATTTCTTGCAGAACTTATAAAATGTTAAGAGGTACTTTGTAGGATTATTGACAAAGATTAGGACACATTAAGACACATTGATAGCACATAAAGGATGAGAGCAATGATCACAATGGTAAAGTTGTATGGGTAGGTACATATATGGGGGATTGGGTAGCATACAATATGGTGTTCAATGTAACAACTGTGTATATGACAAAAAGGGTTGGCTCCAAATGGACCCCTGTGGTACCCCACTCACCACATTTCTCCAATCAGATTTATTCCTTAGCACCACTCTTTTTTTTACCCCATTGTTAATCAGTCTAGTATTCTTTTTTTTTTTTTTTATTCAAGAGTTCTTATATTCCAGTCACGCAGAGTTTCGGGCAAGTCCTTAATCCTAGTTTTCACACACACACACATCCCCAGGAAGCAGCCGTTGCAGCTGTCTAACTCCCAGGCACTTATTTACTGCTAGGTGAACAGATGCATCACGGTGAAAGAAATTTCCAATTTGTTTCTACTCCGCCAGGATCGAACCGGACCCTTAGGACAACAAACCCGAGTTATACTGAGTCGTCAGGCTCCAAAATTTTTGGTTTAAGTTTTAGTCTAAGAGTTTTTCCCACATCTTGCACCAAAACGCTGTGCGTATTAGTGGCTTTGGGCATAGTATGTACTAGCTCTATCTAGAAATACAACATTATGTTTGGAACTCATCTTTAAGTATGTATGTATGTATGTATGATGTATGTATGTATGTATGTATGTATGTATGTATGTATGTATGTATGTATGTATGTATGTATGTATGTATGTATGTATGTATGTATGTATGTATGTATGTATGTATATGTATGTATGTATGTATGTATGTATGTATGTATGTATGTATGTATGTATGTATGTATGTATGAATGTATGTATGTATGTACTTTAACTTAATAAACATTTATTATTATGAAGAAGAAAGTAAATAGAAAAGTTATCAATTTAACGTGTAATAGAAAATGGACAAAATATATATTTCCAGTTTTCTAGTGCTGGATCAGAAGAAGCAGCATATTTAAATGTAATATATTCTGCTTAGTTTTATCATTTAAATCATCATTATTTTATTAAAGTAAATAATATAATATTACGCGTTACATAAAAATGAAATTACGTTATAATTATTTTGTAACAAACTTTATAATTATATAAAATATTGTAATTTATACGGTTTTGATAATTGTTTTCATGTGGGGTAATATGATTCAAGGAATTGTTTAATGGATACTCCTAAAAACTTACTTAGGATAATTTTAGATGCCCGCGAGGGTACTAATTATTTTGTTATAAATTTTATAATTTTTGTTGAACCATATTAAACGGCTCACTTCTTTCCCGGACACAATAATGGCTATTCCTGCATGCAATATTCCATATTAAAATTATCATATTTATGAAGTAAATTGTTCAGTGTTAGTTTACTTGAGAGCAACTAACACTAGTGGCCTCGACGAGCACAGGAAGCCGGCGGCTTGTCGAAGGTTCCTCTCCCTCCCCTTATGGGTCCCCCAATTATTCCTTCAACGTTAAGAGTGCATCTATCACAGTGGTGTGTACGACGGCTCTGGTGTCCCACGTTGGTTGCCGGGCAGGACGGTTGGGCACGTTTCCTTTCACCTGATGCTTTCTATCACCAAACAGTAAATAGGTTTGCGGAAGTTAAAGTTTTTCTCCATATAATATGTAGGTTTTGTGTGGCGTATTTTCTATTATTTAACATTTCATAACGTGGCATTAATTGACATTAAATTGCATCTGCCAAGTGTTGCTCCATACACTTCTTTTGTCCAGGTCTTCCAGGGCAAGGGAAGGGAACTGTCAGGGGGAAAGCGCCAAGCCATTACGACTATATAGCACTGGGAAGGAGTCAGGATAAGTATTTGGGATGGGACGGGGGAAGGAATGGTGCCCAACCACTTGGACGGTCGGGGACTGAACGCCGACCTGCATGAAGGGAGACCGCTGCTCCACCCTCCAGCCTAAGTGGTTGGGTTCTTCAAGGGCAAGACAATCGTGTAAGTTTCTTAACTTCACAAGTATCTTAACGTCATCAACAAAGATGTTCACATAATTCTGTATTCCTTCTGGTAAGTCACTCATATAGACGATTAACATTACGGGTGTTGGAACTGAGCCCTGTGGCACTCCTTGGTAATACTTTTCCTGTAATGTTGGGGTGACGCCTCACGACGTACAGTACCCTAGACTACACATTCATCTGACCTCTACAGTAACCTGGACTACACATTCATCTGACCTCTACAGTAACCTGGCCTACACATTCATCTGACCTCTACAGTAACCTGGACTACACATTCATCTGACCTCTACAGTAACCTGGACTACACATTCATCTGACCTCTACAGTAACCTGGACTACACATTCATCTGACCTCTACAGTAACCTGGACTACACATTCATCTGACCTCTACAGTAACCTGGACTACACATTCATCTGACCTCTACAGTAACCTGGACTACACATTCATCTGACCTCTACAGTAACCTGGACTACACATTCATCTGACCTCTACAGTAACCTGGACTACACATTCATCTGACCTCTACAGTAACCTGGACTACACATTCATCTGACCTCTACAGTAACCTGGACTACACATTCATCTGACCTCTACAGTAACCTGGACTACACATTCATCTGACCTCTACAGTAACCTGGACTACACATTCATCTGACCTCTACAGTAACCTGGCCTACACATTCATCTGACCTCTACAGTAACCTGGCCTACACATTCATCTGACCTCTACAGTAACCTGGACTACACATTCATCTGACCTCTACAGTAACCTGGACTACACATTCATCTGACCTCTACAGTAACCTGGACTACACATTCATCTGACCTCTACAGTAACCTGGACTACACATTCATCTGACCTCTACAGTAACCTGGCCTACACATTCATCTGACCTCTACAGTAACCTGGCCTACACATTCATCTCACCTCTACAGTAACCTGGCCTACACATTCATCTCACCTCTACAGTAACCTGGCCTACACATTCACCTGACCTCTACAGTAACCTGGCCTACACATTCATCTGACCTCTACAGTAACCTGGCCAACACATTCATCTGACCTCTACAGTAACCTGGTCTACACATTCACCTGACCTCTACAGTAACCTGGCCTACACATTCATCTGACCTCTACAGTAACCTGGCCTACCTTGAGGTGCTTCCGGGGCTTAGCGTCCCCGCGGCCCGGTCGTCAACCAGGCCTCTTGGTTGCTGGACTGATCAACCAGGCCTACACATTCATCTGACCTCTGCAGTAATCTGGCCACTACAGCCTGGTTGGTCCGGCACTTCTTGGAAGAACCTGTCCAAGTGCCTCATGGATACATCCATCTTCGTTCCGGCAACATTTATTAAGGATGTTTATCAGCCGTGGACCTCTGATGTTCAGTGTTGTCTCATTGTGCCTGTAGCACCTCTACTCCTTACTCCTTCCATTCTGCATTTTTTCCGTACCAATCGCTCCCGTATGTTGTTATTCTACTGTGCAAATTTGGGACCTGGCCTTCCAGTATGTTTAATGCATATATAATTCTATACCTTTCTCGTCTCCTGTTCAATGAGTACATTTTGAGAGCTTTAAGACGGTCCCAATAATTTACATGTTTAATCGCTTCTATGCGTGCTGTATATATATATTTCACTGCATTCCCACTATTTTCATAGATCTCTTCTGCTCTGAAGGGGAGAAGTGTGTACCGAGCAATACTCTTGACCGGAGAGCACCAGTGGATTAAATAGTATTACCATTGCTGTGAGGTCTCTGGATTTGAACTTTCTCATAATCCATCCCATAATTTTCCTTGATGCCGCTAAATTTGCTTGTTGTGTTCACTAAACGTCATGTCGTCAGACATCATATTTCCCATGCCCATTACATGTTGCTTTCCGTATATGAGTACGTCTGATTGTGCTTTGTACCCTGTGTTTCGTTTATGTTCCTCGTTTCTACTATACCTAAGTACCTGAAACTTACCACCGTTTAACATCATGTTAATTTCAGTTGCCCAATTGAATACTTTATATCTTCCTGTAGTTCTTCAGTGTCATCTGCTCCTTATTGCCCTAACTGCAGTGTCCCTCTTACAGTTGTGCATATCCTTGTTGAATGTCCGGTCTTCCAGGACGAGCGTGTGTCTTGCTTTCCGACCATCCCTCGCGGTCACTTGTCACTCAATAGAATTCTTGGTTAATCGGATACTTTTGATAACGTTTGCCTTATGCGTTTCTGTTCTCGTATTGGCATCCTTGGTGATATTTAGCGCCCTCTGATTATTCCACACACTCGATGGTGTTACATAGCCTTCCCGGTTTGGTGCCTCCTTTTGTTAATTACTTACTTTTCAGTGTCATCTACAGTGGCAATTTGATGCTGATTTTTGTATCATCTGCAAAGAATGACACGAATCTTTGTCTAGTGTTTTTGTCTATATCAGAGATAATAATGAAAAATACCAGTGGTGCAATGATTGCCCCCTGAGGCACAGAGCTTTTCACTGCATTTGGACTTGATCTTACTTGGTTTACAGTCATTCTCTGTATTCTATTTGAAAGTTGAAAAATCCAACGCCCCACTTCATCCTCTTTATAAGAGGGTATAGTTTTCTCTTTGTTTATCTCTTCTATTTGAATATCTTCATTATCATTTCCAATTTTGCCGTAAAGCTTTGTGTTATCTGCAAATTTGCTGATATTTCAATCTGTCATTTTTTTTTATTTATATTCAAGAAGGTACGTTGGGTTTATGAGAGTACATAGCATGATATTTTTACATTCTTGTAAAGTCACTGGTACGCACAATGTTTATAACAGTGTTATAATATAACAGATAATTTTAAGTAGTTAATTTCTTGCAGAACTTATAAAATGTTAAGAGGTACTTTGTAGGAATATTTGACAAAGATTAGTAGGCACATTAAGACACATTGATAGCACATAAAGGATGAGAGCAATGATCACAATGGTAAAGTTGTATGGGTAGGTACATATATTGGGGGATTGGGTAGCATACAATATGGTGTTCAATGTAACAACTGTGTATATGACAAAAAGGGTTGGCTCCAAAATGGACCCCTGTGGTACCCCACTCACCACATTTCTCCAATCAGATTTATTCCTTAGCACCACTCTTTTTTTTACCCCATTGTTTAATCAGTCTAGTATTCTTTTTTGTTTTATTTATTCAAGAGTTCTTATATTCCAGTAGCACGCAGAGTTTCGGGCAAGTCCTTAATCCTAGTTTTCACACACAAACACATCCCCAGGAAGCAGCCGTTGCAGCTGTCTAACTCCCAGGCACTTATTTACTGCTAGGTGAACAGATGCATCACGGTGAAAGAAATTTCCAATTTGTTTCTACCTCCGCCAGGGATCGAACCCGGACCCTTAGGACAACAAACCCCGAGTTATACTGAGTCGTCAGGCTCCAAAATTTTTGGTTTAAGTTTTAGTCTAAGAGTTTTTCCCACATCTTGCACCAAAACGCTGTGCGTATTAGTGGCTTTGGGCATAGTATGTACTAGCTCTATCTAGAAATACAACATTATGTTTGGAACTCATCTTGTATGTATGTATGTATGTATGTATGTATGTATGTATGTATGTATGTATGTATGTATGTATGTATGTATGTATGTATGTATGTATGTATGTATGTATGTATGTATGTATGTATGTATGTATGTATGTATGTATGTATGTATGTATGTATGTATGTATGTATGTATGTATGTATGTATGTATGTATGTATGTATGTATGTATGAATGTATGTATGTATGTACTTTAACTTAATAAACATTTATTATTATGAAGAAGAAAGTAAATAGAAAAGTTATCAATTTAACGTGTAATAGAAAATGGACAAAATATATATTTCCAGTTTTCTAGTGCTGGATCAGAAGAAGCAGCATATTTAAATGTAATATATTCTGCTTAGTTTTATCATTTAAATCATCATTATTTTATTAAAGTAAATAATATAATATTACGTCGTTACAAAAAAATGAAAGTACGTTATAATTATTTTGTAACAAACTTTATAATTATATAAAATATTGTAATTTATACGGTTTTGATAATTGTTTTCATGTGGGGTAATATGATTCAAGGAATTATTTAATGGATACTCCTAAAAACTTACTTAGGATAATTTTAGATGCCCGCGAGGGTACTAATTATTTTGTTATAAATTTTATAATTTTTGTTGAACCATATTAAACGGCTCACTTCTTTCCCGGACACAATAATGGCTATTCCTGCATGCAATATTCCATATTAAAATTATCATATTTATGAAGTAAATTGTTCAGTGTTAGTTTACTTGAGAGCAACTAACACTAGTGGCCTCGACGAGCACAGGAAGCCGGCGGCTTGTCGAAGGTTCCTCTCCCTCCCCTTATGGGTCCCCCAATTATTCCTTCAACGTTAAGAGTGCATCTATCACAGTGGTGTGTACGACGGCTCTGGTGTCCCACGTTGGTTGCCGGGCAGGACGGTTGGGCACGTTTCCTTTCACCTGATGCTTTCTATCACCAAACAGTAAATAGGTTTGCGGAAGTTAAAGTTTTTCTCCATATAATATGTAGGTTTTGTGTGGCGTATTTTCTATTATTTAACATTTCATAACGTGGCATTAATTGACATTAAATTGCATCTGCCAAGTGTTGCTCCATACACTTCTTTTGTCCAGGTCTTCCAGGGCAAGGGAAGGGAACTGTCAGGGGGAAAGCGCCAAGCCATTACGACTATATAGCACTGGGAAGGAGTCAGGATAAGTATTTGGGATGGGACGGGGGAAGGAATGGTGCCCAACCACTTGGACGGTCGGGGACTGAACGCCGACCTGCATGAAGGGAGACCGCTGCTCCACCCTCCAGCCTAAGTGGTTGGGTTCTTCAAGGGCAAGACAATCGTGTAAGTTTCTTAACTTCACAAGTATCTTAACGTCATCAACAAAGATGTTCACATAATTCTGTATTCCTTCTGGTAAGTCACTCATATAGACGATTAACATTACGGGTGTTGGAACTGAGCCCTGTGGCACTCCTTGGTAATACTTTTCCTGTAATGTTGGGGTGACGCCTCACGACGTACAGTACCCTAGACTACACATTCATCTGACCTCTACAGTAACCTGGACTACACATTCATCTGACCTCTACAGTAACCTGGCCTACACATTCATCTGACCTCTACAGTAACCTGGACTGCACATTCATCTGACCTCTACAGTAACCTGGACTACACATTCATCTGACCTCTACAGTAACCTGGACTACACATTCATCTGACCTCTACAGTAACCTGGACTACACATTCATCTGACCTCTACAGTAACCTGGACTACACATTCATCTGACCTCTACAGTAACCTGGACTACACATTCATCTGACCTCTACAGTAACCTGGACTACACATTCATCTGACCTCTACAGTAACCTGGCCTACACATTCATCTGACCTCTACAGTAACCTGGACTACACATTCATCTGACCTCTACAGTAACCTGGACTACACATTCATCTGACCTCTACAGTAACCTGGACTACACATTCATCTGACCTCTACAGTAACCTGGACTACACATTCATCTGACCTCTACAGTAACCTGGCCTACACATTCATCTGACCTCTACAGTAACCTGGCCTACACATTCATCTCACCTCTACAGTAACCTGGCCTACACATTCATCTCACCTCTACAGTAACCTGGCCTACACATTCACCTGACCTCTACAGTAACCTGGCCTACACATTCATCTGACCTCTACAGTAACCTGGCCAACACATTCATCTGACCTCTACAGTAACCTGGTCTACACATTCACCTGACCTCTACAGTAACCTGGCCTACACATTCATCTGACCTCTACAGTAACCTGGCCTACCTTGAGGTGCTTCCGGGGCTTAGCGTCCCCGCGGCCCGGTCGTCAACCAGGCCTCTTGGTTGCTGGACTGATCAACCAGGCCTACACATTCATCTGACCTCTGCAGTAATCTGGCCACTACAGCCTGGTTGGTCCGGCACTTCTTGGAAGAACCTGTCCAAGTGCCTCATGGATACATCCATCTTCGTTCCGGCAACATTTATTAAGGATGTTTATCAGCCGTGGACCTCTGATGTTCAGTGTTGTCTCATTGTGCCTGTAGCACCTCTACTCCTTACTCCTTCCATTCTGCATTTTTTCCGTACCAATCGCTCCCGTATGTTGTTATTCTACTGTGCAAATTTGGGACCTGGCCTTCCAGTATGTTTAATGCATATATAATTCTATACCTTTCTCGTCTCCTGTTCAATGAGTACATTTTGAGAGCTTTAAGACGGTCCCAATAATTTACATGTTTAATCGCTTCTATGCGTGCTGTATATATATATTTCACTGCATTCCCACTATTTTCATAGATCTCTTCTGCTCTGAAGGGGAGAAGTGTGTACCGAGCAATACTCTTGACCGGAGAGCACCAGTGGATTAAATAGTATTACCATTGCTGTGAGGTCTCTGGATTTGAACTTTCTCATAATCCATCCCATAATTTTCCTTGATGCCGCTAAATTTGCTTGTTGTGTTCACTAAACGTCATGTCGTCAGACATCATATTTCCCATGCCCATTACATGTTGCTTTCCGTATATGAGTACGTCTGATTGTGCTTTGTACCCTGTGTTTCGTTTATGTTCCTCGTTTCTACTATACCTAAGTACCTGAAACTTACCACCGTTTAACATCATGTTAATTTCAGTTGCCCAATTGAATACTTTATATCTTCCTGTAGTTCTTCAGTGTCATCTGCTCCTTATTGCCCTAACTGCAGTGTCCCTCTTACAGTTGTGCATATCCTTGTTGAATGTCCGGTCTTCCAGGACGAGCGTGTGTCTTGCTTTCCGACCATCCCTCGCGGTCACTTGTCACTCAATAGAATTCTTGGTTAATCGGATACTTTTGATAACGTTTGCCTTATGCGTTTCTGTTCTCGTATTGGCATCCTTGGTGATATTTAGCGCCCTCTGATTATTCCACACACTCGATGGTGTTACATAGCCTTCCCGGTTTGGTGCCTCCTTTTGTTAATTACTTACTTTTCAGTGTCATCTACAGTGGCAATTTGATGCTGATTTTTGTATCATCTGCAAAGAATGACACGAATCTTTGTCTAGTGTTTTTGTCTATATCAGAGATAATAATGAAAAATACCAGTGGTTGCAATGATTGCCCCCTGAGCACAGAGCTTTTCACTGCATTTGGACTTGATCTTTACTTGGTTTACAGTCATTCTCTGTATTCTATTTGAAAGTTGAAAAAACCAACGCCCCACACTTCATCCTCTTTATAAGAGGGTATAGTTTTCTCTTTGTTTATCTCTTCTATTTGAATATCTT
>WNGS01106611.1:0-10304 GCA_020271785.1 Procambarus virginalis | reverse complement strand
TATCAAGGTTGATTTTGATGTCATTTTTTATTTTATTTTACCTTTGTTAATTTGGTTGTTTTATGGACTCAATAAACTCGTTGTGATCTTTCATTTCAGCTAAATAATTTACATTATGGGTAATATTCCCTAAAGAATTTTTAGAAATGAAGTTTGTGCCAGTATCTCGAGCTAATATATTTGGTAAAAATGTTGACATATTCTTTAAAACTAATTTTTCATTACTACATATATTTGTAAGGGAAATGAATCCTATATGAGATGAATAAGCAGTATTAGGAGGAGTGGTTTCTAATATCCTCATCATACATTCTCCATTGGATTCGTCAGTAGAAATATCAATATTTACATTTTTTACCGGTTTCAAGTTAATATCTAATATTTTACTAGGGTACATTCCCATTGCAATATCGAGAATGGAAATATCATTAATGTTATTTACCACATCCACATTTAGATCATCATTAAATGTATTGAAATACTGTTTTAAATTATCAGTATTTGAAGTTAAATGACTTTGATAAGTTTTAACCATGGGTTTCTCCGTTACAATATGAGACAGATAAGAAAATTTAGTCTGATGTATGAAAGAAGGAGGATGAATATCTATAGGTTTAACAGGATTTTGGAGCTGTTGTAATACATTGGGGTAACTGGTTTGTGTGGATATTTTATGTTTCGGGGATGAATTAATAAGAGCTCGTTTTAACTGTATACATTCAGTGGTTGGATTTCTGGCAGTAGTTGTAGTAAAAATAGCTCTTCCTTGTCTGTTAACAATAAGAATGTTATGCATCGTGAAGATACATCGACCATTGAGAGGCGGTAATTCTTTAAGATCATCGAGGGAGTCAGAAAGAGCAATTGCTATAGCTATATAATCGTGAGTCCTATGTGTCGATAATGGTTCACAGTATGACAATCGATTATTTCTTATTTGCAAGAGTCGCTGCTGAGATTTAATTAACTGAGCATAATAAATACTCATGATATTGTTAATATCAAAGATTTTTAAATCCACTGATTTAAAATTATCATTTTTTGTAACTTTAATGAATTGTGAAGAAGGAGGAGTGCTTATTCCCTTTTCATTGTTATTCCAATTATTTTCGTTTAATGGACGTTTATAGTAACCGTTTTCCAAAGGATATGGAAGACTTTCTACAAATTTTTTATAAATTAGAGTTAAATCGTCAACATTTATTTCATGTATTTCGCCTATTATCTCTTTAGTGTTAACCCAAACAATTTTAATATTTTGATCTATGAGATTTGATGGCATAGCTAAAATTTGTAACAAAATGTTTGGATTGGGTAAGATAACATTACCAGGGAAGAAAGATATGTTCTGTGTTTGTTTAATTTGGGGATAGATTTTGTAGTTAATACCAAAGCTAGATAGAGCATGCCAGAAATATCCTAAATTATATGTGTGTTTTCCAATGTTATTATGACACATCTCATTATAATGAAAATCATTTAAAGTTTCCCGAAAGATTAAACCCATTTTCACATATAAACATGGTTGGCATATGGCAGATAAACTTATATAAGTATTGGATTTGGACAATTTTTCTTGGGCTTTCAGATAGAGTTGTTCAAGTTGAAGTAAATAATAATCCTTATCTTCTGTTTTTACATTAGGTAAAATTGCATGTTTACAAATACATTGATTACCTATCATATTTATTTGTTCTCCAAACATCCTCATAAGTAAATTATGTTGGGTTGTATCATCATTAATTTTAGAAATGATATTTATGACATCAGAATTAACTATGGGATTATTTATTGAAAGTGATGATGTCAGTGATTGAGGTAAAGATGAAGACATTTATTTACCTTTTTATTTTAGTTTATAATAAAAAATAAAGGAAAATATGAGTGTTTCTGTAGGGATTCCAAATACAACCAATCCTGTTCAATCATCATCAAACCCACCACAATCAAACCCACCACCACAACAACAACAACAACAACAACAACAAACAAACACCATAACACAACAATCAGGAATTGGTCTAACTCCGAATTCATCTATGACATCAATAATGGCCAATCCAAAAGTTAATCCAGAAATATCTGATGTTCTTTCAAAAATTCAAGATATAACTAGATATATCACTGACCCTAACCAACGTGCTTCTTTCATAAAAGCTTTGGGTCAACAGTTAAATATGATAGGTAATTCTTCTAAATGTGTTTGTATTCACGCTTTATTTCCTGACCTAAAATATGAAGAAAAAGATTATCATTTACAACAAATTGAAGATTTGTATAGAAAAGCACGGGAAAAACCAGTACATAATATTTATAAAAGTTTGTCTGCTATATGTCCACCCTGTTTATATCTAAAAATGGGTTTGTTATCAACAGACGTAGTGAAAGATTTTAAAGACTCATCTTGTTCCAACAAAACTGGACCTCACAAAACTTATAATTTAGGACCAATGACTCATGTCTTAACCAGTTATAATGTTAATCAAAATGTCTATCCTAACATGCAAAATGCTATGAATATATCTTTTCATCCAGGTAATATTCTAATCCCTGATTCAAAAATCTTTTTACAGATGTTAGCTATGCCACCTAATCTCATAGATCAGGGAGTTAAAGTAATTTGGGTTGATACAGACGAAACTGTTCCTTGTGTTAATAATAACATTCAAGACCAAATGGAAATTTATAGGAAGTTTATGAAGGCTCTCCCTGCTTCTCTTGATAATGGTTATTACAAAGGCGATCCTGTACCAAGTGACAAAACTAAATTAATAACTTCTCCACCTTCTAAATTTGTTAAAGTTGGTAAAGGTGAAGAAAATTTCGTTTTACTAAAAATCTTTGATGTAAATTCTGTTTTACACATATATTATCCTCAACTAATTCAATCACAGCGACGTTTACAAGCGAAAACTATAACAGATAATGATGGAAGTAGATTATATACGAATCGAACCAATTTTGCTTGTCATGAACCCTTGTCCACACATCGAATACATGATTTTCTAGCCATAGCGATTGCCCTCTCGAATAATCCGGAAGACCTTAAACAATATCCTCCTCTCAATAATGAGTGTATCACTACTCCACATAATATTCTCATCATTAATAATAAAGGGAAGGCTGTGTTTACTGACAGTACTGAACCTAAACCAACTACAGCCTGTGAAAAATTGAAACGAGGACTTAAAGAGGGAACTAAATATCCACCTCATAAACGATTTGTAAATACAGCACATACCATGACACCTAATACAAATCTCAAACCTGGAGATCCTATTAAACCAGACAGTTTTCCTGACCTAAATAATACCACCCCTCGCGATCTTGCTGATAGTGCTATGGAGAAACATATTAACGATTCTGAAATGTTTCGTAAAAATTTAAAAGCAAATATAGACAATTTGAAAAATTACTTTTCAGAGTTTAAAGATGACCTGAATATACCTGTTGATATAGATAAGGTTAATTATTCGATTTTTGATATTGCCATTGGAATGTCTCCCTCAAAAATACTCGATATCAATCAGAATCTTGCAGGTGAAAAACCCAATGGTATAGATATATTTTCAGACTATCCCGAAAATGGCACAAATATTCTTGAAATAGCATCGCCTAATATAGTATATTCAAATCAAATTGGTTTTGTTACTCTTAAGAGCCTATGTTCTAATGAGATGTTAGTATTAAAAAATACCATTGTCCATTTACCAAATATTATGAATCGCAGTGTTGGTGTATTTAGGAAATTTGAAGTAACACAGGGAAACAACATCACAACTCTTCAACCTAATTATTTAGTACAAATACGAGATCCTTCTGAATATCTTCAAGTTGTTGATAAAACTATAAAAGCAGATACATCCATCCCCAACTTCCAAATAGAACCTCCTAATGTACATCATATACCACAAGATTTGTGTGATTCAATGTCATTTAATCAGTATGTAAATTTGTATACCCCACCTAAAACACAAGGATGTATATGGTAATTTATATTATAATTAGAACTTTTCAATTATAGAATTGCCAAAAATACTTAGTTGTTGTTTTTTTTATGAATTACAAATTATACTTTAATTAATTTTAAGTTAATTGTTAAGAAAATGGGTTTTTCTTTTCTTTTACAGACTTCCCAGTGAACCCTCTAATATTTTTTTTATTTTGATTATTATAAAAAAATGAACATTTATATATTTGTTGTTGGTATATGTTTACTTATTATTTTATTTTTAATGTGGATGAGAATCAAATCCACCAACAGCGACACCATCTCTCCACAATCCGAAGATGTCAGTACCACGACTACAAGTGGTGAGACTACAAGTGGTGACACCACGACTACAAGTGGTGACACCATGACTACAAGTGATGACACCACGACTACAAGTGGTAATACCACACCCAACACTGCCACTGCCACTGCCACTGCCACTGCCACTACCACCTCCACCGCCTCCACCACCTCCACCACCTCAACCGCCCCCACCAGCTCTATGGGCAGTGATTCTAGGGACGCCAACTCCGGAAACCTCACACCCAGCAGTGCCGCTTCCACTTCCACCTCCACCTCCTCCACCACATCCACCGCCCCCACCACCAGCACTCCAGCTGGTGGCGCTGGGGCTCCGAGTGATGATTTGAGGGGTGTCCAAATTATGCCAAGTCTCAACTATCACTCTGGTTTATTTTAACCACCACTGCTAGCAGAACCATGTTTTAACCACCACTGCTCCATCCTGAGCTGGAGGTGTTTGAGCCGAGTTTGATCCTCCTGAACTGTAACAACATGCCAAATATTCCCCCCATTTTTTTTAATAAGTGGCTGGGAATTGTTGAACATTGACAGGTTTCGTTTAGCTTATTATAAAAAAAATAAATGACTCTAATATATATATATATATATATATATATATATATATATATATATATATATATATATATATATATATATATATATATATATATATATATATATATATATATATATATATATATATATATATATATATATATATGTCGTAACACACTTCTCAGCCTACTATGATAGGCCCGATTTGCCTAATAAGCCAAGTTTTAATAAATTAATATATTTTCTCTAATTTTTTTGTTATGAAATGATAAAGCTACCCATTTCGTTATGTATGAGGTCAATTTTTTTTATTTGAGTTAAAATTAACGGAACCTAACCAACCCTACCTAACCTATCTTTATAAGTTAGGTTAGGTTAGGTAGCCGAAAAAGTTAGGTTAGGTTAGGTTAGGTAGGTTAGGTAGTCGAAAAACAATTAATTCATGAAAATTTAGCTTATTAGGCAAATTGGGCCTTGCATAGTAGGCTGAGAAGTGCATTCTGGCTACTTGGTACGACATATATATACATATATATATATATATATATATATATATATATATATATATATATATATATATATATATATATATATTACAATGGTTTGGGGTGAGGTGAGAACAAACACAGAACACGAAACAATGGGTATAAGGGAAGAATAGATCTGTAACTGCAGAAGGCCTATTGGCCCGTATTTCTTGATGTTTCTATATTGGAGCGGAGTCTTGAAGTGGGTAGAATATAGTAGTGCGTTAATTGGCTGTTGATTGCTGGTGTTGACTTCTTGATGTGTAGTGCCTCGCAGATGTCAAGCCGCCTGTTGTCGCTGTATCTATCAATGATTTCTGTGTTGTTTGTTAAGATTTCTCTGGTGATGGTTTGGTTGTGGGAAGAGATTATATGTTCCTTGATAGAGCCCTGTTGCTTATGCATCGTTAATCGCCTGGAAAGAGATGTTGTTGTCTTGCCTATATATTGAGTTCTTTGGGGCTTACAGTCCCCAAGTGGGCATTTGAAGGCATAGACGACATTGGTCTCTTTCAAAGCGTTCTGCTTTGTGTCTGGAGAGTTTCTCATGAGTAGGTTGGCAGTTTTCTTGGTTTTATAGTAAATCGTCAATTGTATCTTCTGATTTTTGTCTGTAGGGATAACGTTTCTATTAACAATATCTTTCAGGACCCTTTCCTCCGTTTTATGAGCTGTGGAGAAGAAGTTCCTGTAAAATAGTCTAATAGGGGGTATAGGTGTTGTGTTAGTTGTATCTTCAGAGGTTGCATGGCGTTTCACTTTCCTTCTTATGATGTCTTCAATGAAACCATTGGAGAAGCCGTTGTTGACTAGGACCTGCCTTACTCTACAGAGTTCTTCGTCGACTTGCTTCCATTCTGAGCTGTGGCTGAGAGCACGGTCGACATAAGCGTTAACAACACTCCTCTTGTACCTATCTGGGCAGTCACTGTTGGCATTTAGGCACATTCCTATGTTTGTTTCCTTAGTGTAGACTGTAGTGTGGAAACCTCCGCTCCTTTCCATGACTGTTACATCTAGAAAGGGCAGCTTCCCATCCTTCTCCATCTCGTAAGTGAAACGTAACACAGAATTCTGCTCAAACGCTTCTTTCAGCTCCTGCAGATGTCTGACATCAGGTACCTGTGTAAAAATGTCGTCAACATACCTGCAGTATATGGCCGGTTTCAAGTTCAAGTCGACTAAGACTTTTTCCTCAATAGTACCCATGTAGAAGTTTGCAAACAGGACGCCTAGGGGAGAACCCATAGCGACCCCATCTACTTGCTTATACATGTGCCCATCCGGGCTCAAGAAGGGTGCCTCCTTAGTACAAGCTTGGAGTAGTTTCCTCAGGATATTTTCTGGCATGTCAAGGGGAGTACATGCCGGGTCTCGATACACTCGGTCCATTATCATCCCGATTGTTTCATCCACAGGTACGTTGGTGAACAGTGATTCTACGTCCAACGATGCTCTTATCCCTGTAGCCCGTGTTCCCCGCAGTAAGTCAACAAATTCCTTCGGGGATTTCAGGCTGAAGTTGCACGGGACATAAGGAGTCAGTAAGCCGTTGAGTCGTTTCGCCAGTCTGTACGTGGGTGTGGGTATCTGGCTGATAATTGGCCGAAGTGGGTTTCCAGGCTTATGCGTCTTGACGTTTCCATACGCATATCCAGGTTTATATTCTCCAATAATCTTTGGCAGGTGGAGTCCGGATTTCTTGGCATTCACAGTTTCAATCAACTTGTTGACCTTTGTTTTCAATTCGGCTGTAGTGTCCTTCGTTACCCTTTGGAATTTAGTTTGGTCAGAGAGTATGTGGTTCATTTTCGCCAGATATTCGTCTTTCTTAAGGATGACGTATATTGGCGACTTGTCGCCTCTCCTGACAACTATCTCCTTGTTCTCACGAAGGCTCTTGGCTGCCGCTTTGAGCTCGGGGGTCAGTATGGTACTTCTGTAGTTGCCTCGATTCTTTCCTCCTTCTGCCATAATTTCAGTTATGTCCAGACCAAGTGCGTTGGCCCGGAAAGTGGAGTTGGAGATCCTGTTGGACGACATATTTGACCTCGAAGCACAAAAGAAGGTCACCACCAAAGACACCTTACAAGCTGAAATTATCGCAGAAGGAGGAAAGAATCGAGGCAACTACAGAAGTACCATACTGACCCCCGAGCTCAAAGCGGCAGCCAAGAGCCTTCGTGAGAACAAGGAGATAGTTGTCAGGAGAGGCGACAAGTCGCCAATATACGTCATCCTTAAGAAAGACGAATATCTGGCGAAAATGAACCACATACTCTCTGACCAAACTAAATTCCAAAGGGTAACGAAGGACACTACAGCCGAATTGAAAACAAAGGTCAACAAGTTGATTGAAACTGTGAATGCCAAGAAATCCGGACTCCACCTGCCAAAGATTATTGGAGAATATAAACCTGGATATGCGTATGGAAACGTCAAGACGCATAAGCCTGGAAACCCACTTCGGCCAATTATCAGCCAGATACCCACACCCACGTACAGACTGGCGAAACGACTCAACGGCTTACTGACTCCTTATGTCCCGTGCAACTTCAGCCTGAAATCCCCGAAGGAATTTGTTGACTTACTGCGGGGAACACGGGCTACAGGGATAAGAGCATCGTTGGACGTAGAATCACTGTTCACCAACGTACCTGTGGATGAAACAATCGGGATGATAATGGACCGAGTGTATCGAGACCCGGCATGTACTCCCCTTGACATGCCAGAAAATATCCTGAGGAAACTACTCCAAGCTTGTACTAAGGAGGCACCCTTCTTGAGCCCGGATGGGCACATGTATAAGCAAGTAGATGGGGTCGCTATGGGTTCTCCCCTAGGCGTCCTGTTTGCAAACTTCTACATGGGTACTATTGAGGAAAAAGTCTTAGTCGACTTGAACTTGAAACCGGCCATATACTGCAGGTATGTTGACGACATTTTTACACAGGTACCTGATGTCAGACATCTGCAGGAGCTGAAAGAAGCGTTTGAGCAGAATTCTGTGTTACGTTTCACTTACGAGATGGAGAAGGATGGGAAGCTGCCCTTTCTAGATGTAACAGTCATGGAAAGGAGCGGAGGTTTCCACACTACAGTCTACACTAAGGAAACAAACATAGGAATGTGCCTAAATGCCAACAGTGACTGCCCAGATAGGTACAAGAGGAGTGTTGTTAACGCTTATGTCGACCGTGCTCTCAGCCACAGCTCAGAATGGAAGCAAGTCGACGAAGAACTCTGTAGAGTAAGGCAGGTCCTAGTCAACAACGGCTTCTCCAATGGTTTCATTGAAGACATCATAAGAAGGAAAGTGAAACGCCATGCAACCTCTGAAGATACAACTAACACAACACCTATACCCCCTATTAGACTATTTTACAGGAACTTCTTCTCCACAGCTCATAAAACGGAGGAAAGGGTCCTGAAAGATATTGTTAATAGAAACGTTATCCCTACAGACAAAAATCAGAAGATACAATTGACGATTTACTATAAAACCAAGAAAACTGCCAACCTACTCATGAGAAACTCTCCAGACACAAAGCAGAACGCTTTGAAAGAGACCAATGTCGTCTATGCCTTCAAATGCCCACTTGGGGACTGTAAGCCCCAAAGAACTCAATATATAGGCAAGACAACAACATCTCTTTCCAGGCGATTAACGATGCATAAGCAACAGGGCTCTATCAAGGAACATATAATCTCTTCCCACAACCAAACCATCACCAGAGAAATCTTAACAAACAACACAGAAATCATTGATAGATACAGCGACAACAGGCGGCTTGACATCTGCGAGGCACTACACATCAAGAAGTCAACACCAGCAATCAACAGCCAATTAACGCACTACTATATTCTACCCACTTCAAGACTCCGCTCCAATATAGAAACATCAAGAAATACGGGCCAATAGGCCTTCTGCAGTTACAGATCTATTCTTCCCTTATACCCATTGTTTCGTGTTCTGTGTTTGTTCTCACCTCACCCCAAACCATTGTAACATGTCACCTCACCCAAATGCAGGTATTTAAACTCTGTTCAGTTATAGTTGTTCTGTGTGTGTGTAACTAAAGTCTTTGAAAATGTAATAAGTTTTACGAAACGCGCTCAAGTGTCGCGTCAGACTAAGAAATAAAGAATGAATTTTGGAGAATTGATTTTTAATTTACCGTCATCAGTAAAAACAAACATAAGGAAAATTGAGAAAATTCGTGTTAGAATTATTAATCTTACTTTTTCGGTCATATTTAATAACATATATATATATATATATATATATATATATATATATATATATATATATATATATATATATATATATATAATATATATATAATATATATATATATATATATATATATATATATATATATATATATATATATATATATATATATATATATATATATATATATATATATATATATATATGTCGTACCTAGTAGCCAGAACGCACTTCTCAGCCTACTATGCAAGGCCCGATTTGCCTAATAAGCCAAGTTTTCATGAATTAATTGTTTTTCGACTACCTAACCTACCTAACCTAACCTAACCTAACTTTTTCGGCTACCTAACCTAACCTAACCTATAAAGATAGGTTAGGTTAGGTTAGGTAGGGTTGGTTAGGTTCGGTCATATATCTACGTTAATTTTAACTCCAATAAAAAAAATTGACCTCATACATAATG
Source organism: Procambarus virginalis (assembly GCA_020271785.1). Lineage (NCBI taxonomy): Eukaryota > Metazoa > Arthropoda > Malacostraca > Decapoda > Cambaridae > Procambarus > Procambarus virginalis. The sequence continues at coordinate 228 of WNGS01106611.1, read as the reverse complement.
AAATGGGTAGCTTTATCATTTCATAAGAAAAAAATTAGAGAAAATATATTAATTCAGGAAAACTTGGCTTATTAGGCAAATCGGGCCTTGCATAGTAGGCCAAAAAGTGCGTTCTGGCTACTAGGTACGACATATATATATATATATATATATATATATATATATATATATTATATATATATATATATATATATATAATATATATATATATAATATATATATATATAT
>WNGS01106582.1:0-19912 GCA_020271785.1 Procambarus virginalis | reverse complement strand
CCACCGGCCCGATCTGCTGAAAGAGGCGGAGCCGCGGAAAACCCCTCGGGTTCGACACCGAGCAACCAGCGCCTGAAACCAAGGCTGGGCGCCACCAAGGGCCAAGAACAACTCTCCCTTGGTAGTCTCTAAGCGGTCAGGACCTGGAGCAACAGCTGAACCGGGGGAAAGAGGTACAGGAACCCACCTCGACCATTCTAGCCGAAGGCGTCGACCCCGACGGCCTCGCGATCGGGGAAGGGCGCCGCATACACGGGAAGACGCCGCGACCACGCCGACGCGAAGAGGTCCACCTCGGGACGCCCGAACGTCTGGCAAAGCCACGGAAGGACTCGTCGTCGACCGTCCACTCCGTGGAGGGGAACGAAGCGAGACAGGGCGTCGGCCAAGACGTTGGACACGCCCCGTACGTGAACAGCCAGAAGAGCCAAACCCCGAGAACTCAGCAGACGAGTCACCCGAAGCGACCAACCCCAAAGAGACAAGGACCGCATCGAACCCCCGCGGTTCAGGCAATGAACCACCGGAGAGCAGTCCGAATGGAGCCGGATCGTTGATCCGCGGGCCACCCGAATCCTCCGAAGAGCAAACCACACTGCCGCGAACTCCCGCACCGTGCTGTGAGCTCGACGGAAGGACGGACCCCAACGCCCCTGGCCGGCCTGGTGAGCACTGGTCACAAACACCCCAGCCTAGAGACGACGCATCCGTGTACACATCGAGCGAGGGCTCGGGTAGGCGCCAAGGCACCGAACCCCAAAAACCCGAAGAGGAAGCCGGTGACGCAGCAACCGACGCAAGGCCCCGGGGGTCGAACCCTGCGATCGCGAGAGAGGCGAACGGGGGACCCGAAGGAACCAGAACAGCCGACGAAGCCAAACCCGACCCGGCGGGTAGACCATCATCGCGAAGTTCAAGCTCCCGCACAGCCCCTCGAGCAACCGCCGGGTGACCCGAGGGCCCACCAGAAACAGACGAAGGCGGGACCGCAGCCGCAGGAGAGACTCCGGAGGGAGAGACAAGGAGGAGGTGCGAGAGTCCCAAACGAGACCCAGCCAAGTCCGAACCTGAGAGGTAACCAGATGGGACTTCCTCCAGTTACCAAGAACCAGAACCCGGCGAGCTGGGAAAGAACCAAATCCCTGGCTAGCAAGCAAGCGGACCGGCTGGGAGCCCAAACCAGCCAGTCGTCGAGGTAGGCCAACACCCGAACTCCTAGGAGACGCAACCGAGCCACCACAACCGTGTAAGGCGCGTGAACACGCGAGGTGCCAGGTTCAACCCGAACGGGAGACAACGAAAGCGGTAACTCTGAGCCAGTCCCTGAACCGCGGATGAATCGGGACATGCCAATAAGCGTCCCGGAGGTCCAGGGACACCATCCAAGCGCCCGGCTCCAAGAGGAGCCGAACCTGAGACAGCGTAGTCATCCGAAAGGAGGGGCATTGAACCCAGGGGTTCAGACGGGACAAGTCCAGAATGAACCTCAGGTCCGCGCAGTCCCGTTTCGGAACCGGAAACAGACGGGAAACCCATCTGAGGGACGACGTCGTTTCGACGACGCCCAAACGTACCCACTCCAAGATGACTCGACTGAGCGCAGGGGAAGAAACTTGCCCTGCCAGCCCCGACCCCCCCCAAAGGGGGAGGGGCCACCCAACGCCACCGCAGACACGACCCGAAAGGCCCACGAATCGTGGGACCAGGCGTGGGCGAACAGCGCAAGCCGCCCCCCCATCGCCCCGTCAATGGGGCAAACCGCGAAAGGGCCGGCGACCCTTATGAGACCCAGAACCCCTCACAGAGCGAACACCGCGCCGACCAGACGAGGGAGGGTAAGCAGCAGGAGCCGAACCCGAACCTGACACCAGAGGCCTACCACGACGAGAGGAACCCCGAGCCCTGGCACGACCCTTCCGGGAAGACCCACCCCGGGACCCCCGAAAAACCCAACAAGTCCAACATCGGACGACAAGCCGCCGACGAAGCCTGAATAAACTGCGCAACGGCCGACTCCTCAAAAAGAAGAGGACAAAAGGGGGAAGAACGCCTAAGAGCCAGAGCCCAAGCAGATTCCACGGAGGAACCCAGCACCATCTGCCGACACGCGAGACGGGAAGCATAAAACAGGGAAACCGCATCCCGCAAGATTGGAGTGAACAGCTTCAACAAGGCAGCCAACGAGCGCGCAGCCGAGGACAAGGTGCCGAACCCCGGGACGGACCCAAGCGTCCTCACATCCTCCACGAGCCAATCCGAGGACAGCTCTAGGACGGAAAAGAACCGCAAGGCCGAAGCCAAAAGGCCCCGGGCGCGCAAGTCCTCCGCAACGAGCGCCGCCGAAAGGATGGGAACCTGCACATGGAGCTGAACAACACCCACATCACGGGGAAGGGCAGGGGCAAACAAGCACTCATTCAGGTACTCAAGCTCGCCCCCCAGGAAAACCTGAAGCACCGTGGAAGCTTCCCACCACTCCAGCGTGCGGGAACGACAGAAGGAATGCCAGGAATCCAAAACAAACAAGGGGCAGTTCATTAGCCAGGAAGACTCCGGAACCTCGTAACGGAGCCAGAAAGGGAACGAAGTCCCAAACCTGAACTCAGATGGATCCAGTTCCGAGGCATAATCCGGGTCCCGCAGGAGGTAAGCTGCAAAGGCCGCCCGCACCACACCAGGTTGGATGCGATAAGCCGAGAACCTCCGGAAAGACGGAACCGACGTACCCGGGGGAACACGGAACCGAACCCGGGGAGGGGCCGACACCAAATCCAACTCGTACGCAGAGGGGGGAAAGAAAACCCCACTCCTTGTAACAATAAGCCCCGCTCAGAGGGAAGAAAAACCCGGCGGGGTCCAGCGGAGCCCAAGGCCCCCAAGTCAGCCCCTCCCCAGCCTCGAGGTCCATCACCACAGGACCCGAGGCCGAGTCCTCTCCCCAAGCCCCGACCCCACAAGACAAGGACGGAGCAGCCGGAACAGCTGAAGGAAGGGGGGCCCACTGGTCAGACCCCTGGTTGATACCTGGTTGATACCTGGTTGATACCCCGAAGCTTCGGCCGGGAGACAAGACTCGAATGCCTCTGCCGCCCCCTCGGAAGGGGCACCCCCCGAAGCTGCCCGAGTCTCAAGATCAAGTAACCCCTGCTCCGACCCCGAAACCCTCAGACTCTTCGGGGCCGGAAGCAAGGGGGGGGGGGACCAGAACGAGCAGTAGGGGAAGGACGAGGAGGCGCGGACTGAACCAATATCGAAGCGACCCCCACCCTCAAGTCCGGGTCTCGAAAAGCAAAGCGGGGCAGCCCCGGGGCATCCGGGTGAGCAACCAACCGAGCGCGTTGCAACAGACAAAACATAGACTGCAACGCACACGATCCCATCCCAAGTTCCATCCCAGGAGGCAGACAAGAGGAGCTCCAGCTTATTTCAACAATCCTAAGTGTTGTAGTACAGGATGATGATAGTGAGTGGTGCCCCAGACAACATAAAGGTATAGTGCTTTTGAAAAATAGGTGAGATAACAGGAATGTGCCAAGGGAAGTGAAAAAATTGGATGAGAAAAAGTTGCCTTAGTGTTTACAGGGCAGAGAACAGCATTCAAGATGGCCGCCGGTGGCAAGAGGAAATACACAACAGAGCTTGATTTTGATGGTTTCAGTGAAGAAAGCATTGAGATAACCAGTCTATACAACAAGTTGGCAAAATTAGATACTATAGTGACCTCTCATATAGAATTAATTAGTAAATTGAAAGAAAGTAATGACCATTTAAATAGCAAAGTTGTATGTCTTGAGGGTGTAGTGAAAGACTTGTGCAAGGATAAGATTAAATTGGAAACAAATTGCAAAGCCATGGAAGAAGAAAATAGTCTCTTAAAAATAGCTTTGGAAGAAGTTAAAGTAAATTTAAACATAAATGACTACAATAGGTTAGGTAAGGAAATTCAACAGGAGAAACAGCTTTTGTCAGCACAGATGGAGGAAGTTGCACAGGGAATAGAACAGTGCAAGAAAGATATGCAACTCACTTATGCGCAAGTGGCCAAGGACAAGGAAAAAATAGAAGAAGCAGTAAAAGAAGTCAAACACTGCAGCAACCAAGATAAAACAAACATTAGGCTAGAAGTGAGAAAAGAATTGGCATCTAACCCAAAGTTGGTGCAAAACACAGTTGATCGGAGTAAGTCCCTGATCATTTTTGGATGCAAAGAAAAGGAGATAACATCTAGGTCAGAAAGAGCTGTAGAAGAAGCAAAAGTAGTAGATAAAATTGTTGGCCTCGTGGAAGGTCTTACAACCAAAGAGAATGTGTGCGACTACAGGAGAATAGGCAGATATGTAAAAGGGAAAGATCGACCTTTGAGGATCACCCTAAACGGTGCCAAACAGATGGAAGAAGTACTAAGGAATGCCAGAAAATTACAAAGCGTTGAGGATGGGAAAGGGTGGTCGTTAAGACGAGATCTTTCAAAAGAAGATAGAGAGAAGCTGAAACTGAACCTCGCCGAGGCAAAACGTTTAAATGAGAGCAGGAATGAAGAAGAAATCAATTCTTTTTTCTACAAAGTGATAGGGGTAGGCAGACCAGTAAAGTGGTACATAAAGCAAACCAACAAAATCATTAGAGAAAGGGGGAGTGAAAAATAAGAAGATGGGGAACAAGTTCCTGAAGATTGCATACACCAACATAGATGGAGTAAGGTCAAAGATACTGGAGTTAAGTGATATAATACAGCTGCAGACACCAGACATTGTTGCACTCACGGAGACAAAACTTGAAGATGTTATTTTAAATGAGGTCATATTCCCAAGGGGCTACTCAATTTGGAGACGGGACAGAAAAATTAGGAAAGGCGGTGGCGTTGCTGTGCTGGTGAAAGAACACCTAAAGGTGAACGAAATAATGACTACCAATCCACAAGAAGTTGACATAATAGCACTAGAGATCTGCCATGAGGATGATAAACTAGTGATCATAAATGCATATAGTCCACCGCTAAGCAGCACATGGTCAAAGGAGGAGCTAGATAGTAAACGAGAAGGTCTTATAACGATAATGAGAGAGATCATAGCGAGAGCGGATAACGATAGTTCACGACTGTTGATAGTCGGCGACTTCAACTTGAAATCCATAGACTGGGAAGCATATGAAGCTAAAACAGAAGATTTCTGGACCTGTAAATTTGTAGACCTCATCCTGGAAACATTCTTGTATCAACATGTTAAACAAGCTACGAGGATGAGGGAAGGGACGTTCCCTCCATGCTAGATTTGATATTTACCAGGAAGGAGGAAGAAATATTTGACATTCAGTACCTTCCTCCCTTGGGTAAAAGTGACCATGTCTTTTTGGGGATAAAGTATGCAATGCGTTATAATCTGGAAGAAAATATGATGGTCGATGCAATTGAAAAACCTGACTTTAGGAGAGGACATTATGGCAACCTTAGAAAATTTTTTAGGGAGTATAATTGGACAGACTTGTTGCTAGGCAAGGAAGTGAATGAGATGTATGTCAAGTTTTGTGAAATATATGATAAAGGCACAAAAAATTTATACCAAAACAGAGAAGCAGAACTAGGAAACAGGATTGGTTCGACAGAAAGTGCGAGAGGGCCAGAGACCAAAAGACACAAAAATGGAATCAATACAGGAAGAGGCCAAACCCCCAAACATACCAGCGATACAAAGATGCGAGAAACAACTACACGGCAGTGAGGAGAGAGGCAGAAAGAAATTTTGAAAAAGGGATTGCAGACAAATGTAAAACAGAACCAGGTCTATTCTATAAATTCATAAACAACAAATTGCAGGTAAAGGATAATATTCAGAGGTTGAAAATGGGAAATAGATTCACGGAAAATGAAAAGGAAATGTGTGAAACATTAAACGAAAAGTTCCAAAGTGTGTTTGTACAAAATGAAATCTTCAGGGAACCAGATACAATAAGAATTCCAGAGAACAACATAGAGCACATAGAGGTGTCTAGAGACGAAGTGGAAAAAATGCTCAAGGAGCTAAATAAGAACAAAGCAGTTGGTCCAGATGGAGTTTCACCATGGGTTCTGAGAGAATGTGCACCTGAGCTCAGCATCCTCTTCAACTGATCTTTCAGGCATCCCTGTTTACAGGAGTTGTAGCTGATGTGTGGAAAAAGGCTAACATAGTTCCAATTTACAAGAGTGGAAGCAGGGAAGACCCCCTTAATTATAGACCGGTATCATTGACAAGTGTAATAGTCAAAATATTGGAAAAAATAATTAAAACTAAATGGGTAGCACACCTGGAGAGAAATGATATAATATCAGACAGACAGTATGGTTTTCGATCTGGTAGATCCTGTGTATCGAATTTACTCAGTTTTTATGATCGAGCAACAGAGATATTACAGGAAAGAGATGGTTGGGCTGACTGCATCTATCTGGACCTAAAAAAGGCTTTCGACAGAGTTCCACATAAGAGGTTGTTCTGGAAACTGGAAAATATTGGAGGAGTGACAGGTACGCTTCTAACATGGATGAAAAATTTTCTGACTGATAGAAAAATGAGGGCTGTGATCAGAGGCAATGTATCGGACTGGAGAAATGTCACAAGTGGAGTACCACAGGGTTCAGTTCTTGCACCAGTGATGTTTATTGTCTACATAAATGATCTACCAGTTGGTATACAGAATTATATGAACATGTTTGCTGATGATGCTAAGATAATAGGAAGGATAAGAAATTTAGATGATTGTCATGCCCTTCAAGAAGACCTGGATAAAATAAGTATATGGAGCACCACTTGGCAAATGGAATTTAATGTTAATAAATGTCATGTTATGGAATGTGGAATAGGAGAACATAGACCCCACACAACCTATATATTATGTGAGAAATCTTTAAAGAACTCTGATAAAGAAAGAGATCTAGGGGTGGTTCTAGATAGAAAACTATCACCTGAAGACCACAAAGAATATTGTGCAAGGAGCCTATGCTATGCTTTCTAACTTCAGAATTGCTTTTAAATACATGGATGGCGATATACTAAAGAAATTGTTCATGACTTTTGTTAGGCCAAAGCTAGAATATGCAGCTGTTGTTTGGTGCCCATATCTTAAGAAGCACATCAACAAACTGGAAAAGGTGCAAAGACATGCTACTAAGTGGCTCCCAGAACTGAAGGGTAAGAGCTACGAGGAAAGGTTAGAAGCATTAAATATGCCAAAACTAGAAGACAGAAGAAAAAGAGGTGATATGATCACTACATACAAAATAGTAACAGGAATTGATAAAATCGACAGGAAAGATTTCCTGAGACCTGGAACTTCAAGAACAAGAGGTCATAGATATAAACTGGCTAAACACAGATGCCGAAGAAATATAAGAAAATTCACTTTCGCAAACAGAGTGGTAGACGGTTGGAACAAGTTGGGGGAGAAGGTGGTGGAGGCCAAGACCGTCAGTAGTTTCAAAGCGTTATATGACAAAGAGTGCTGGGAAGACGGGACACCACGAGCGTAGCTCTCATCCTGTAACTACACTTAGGTAATTACACTTAGGTAATTACACGCCGCCTGTACCCGAAGAGAATCATCAGAGGATTGGGTAAATTGAGTCACAAGCAAGCAGCAACACTCACAGGACTCAGGGTCGAAAGTATCACTGACCCAACAGGCAGCATGGCAGAGGCAAAAACAATGAGGGTCACCCTGAGACAAGGGGACCGAGCAACCCTCAAACTCGCACACAGCGAGTGGGGACTCCGGGGTCACATCCATCGGACCCACGCGCCCCCTAGGGGATTCCCAGGGTCCTGAGCGTTTACTTTAAGAGGACTCGCGCTCAGGTAGTCCCAGGCAGGGCGCTGCTAACCGGCGCCCAAAACTACCAAGCGAACTTTTATAGCTGTACCCCAGGGACGTGTACACTCACGTAACCTAGCAGGGGCCGCCACCGAGTAGAACCGTGGAAGGGCAAGAACTAAGGAATGAATAGGGCAGAACCCCCCACCAGGCAAAAACAAAAAGAAAAACAAAACCCCGCAAGAGGACAGCGAACCCCAAGGAACAGAGCCGGCCGCTATGTTGGGAATACAAGCTGTGCAGCACCCTGCGCCCCTACCAGTGCAAACTGCCTCTCACCTGCCAGTAACAAGGGAGAACAGAACAGGCGGCCGAAAAACCGAAAAAGGTAAAACGGACCAGCAGAGGCAGATCCCGAGGAGCCTGTGGAAGGTGGCCCCAGGCCCCAAGGGCACCTAGGGAAGGAAACCCTAGGTGCATGCAGCCCGAGTACCGAAAATGACTCCTGGCTCTCGCACCCACAAAACAAACACCACACGCAAGCACAGTGTTGTAGCGACACCGGAGCCAGAGCACACGACCTTCGCCTATAGCATCAGCCTCAAGAACTGAGGTGTGGGTAGCCGGCGCGGAGGGTCTGGGGCTCCCCCTTCCCCCTCCCGGGGAGGGGGGAGCTGCGCAGACAGCGGCGCGGCAGCATGTGACGTCACACTAGTTTGCTTGTTTTCTGTTGGGGAGTTCTATCCACTAGTTCGGCTTTTGGTAGCAATTTTAACCAGAATAAGGGTTTGTTTTGGGGCGCTTACCTTTCTGGGTGCCTGTCCCGGTCGATGGCAGACATAGAATGCTTCCAACCACACGGGGAACATGGGCCGCCCTAACCTTTAAAAAACCTTTGCTATAGGCCATTGCTCCCCATGCCTCTCTGAGGGGGCCTGGTTCTGGCCGTGGTCCCCAGTAGGCCTAAGAACTCCATACACATGACTGATGCCAAAGTCTGACATTAGCATATCAGCCTGGGATAGCTCCGGGGAGCCGACGGGGCTCCCCCCCAGAAAATGACATGATGTTTAACAGTGATAAATTCCAGATACTCAGGTACGGCAAAAATGAGGATCTGAGACATAATACAGGGTACAAAACACAATTGAATCTGCCCATAATAGGTAAACAGCATGTCAAGAATTTGGGAATAATGATGTCCGATGATCTAACATTTAGGGAGCATAACCAAGCAAATATTGCGTCAGCCAGAAAAATGATAGGATGGATTATGAGAACTTTCAAATCCAGGGATCCCATCACGATGGTTGTATTCTTCAAGTCAATTGTGTTGTCCTGTCTCGAGTACTGCTCAGTACTCACTCCCCCCCCCCCCTTCATGTAACAAACTGGGCTTGTTGTAAGAATTATCCAGAAGGTTCTAGAAGTCTCGTGTAGGGACCTGACCCCAGCAACACACATTCCACTGGGGATTAGCAAGTCTTGAGTCTCAAAATGGCTGACGTCTTTGTTCATAGTTCGTATAATGAATCATCCTATAGTATTCACTTATTTAGAGAAATCAGCCTTCATTCATTTTGCATTCAAATTGTATTGTATAGTATTACTGTTATAATATCAAGAGTATTCTAATTATTGAGTTAAGTCACCATCAGTGACGTCACGAACAAGGACTACTATATATTGCGGAGTGACCTGGAGTTCATAGGTCACCAGTTGCCATGTCCTCTATTTTTCTCAAAGGTCAAATAGCTATTTTGTAATTGGGAATAGCTCTTCCTTAAGATGCTTGTGTAATTTAACTTGAGGCCTCCAAAGAGAACAGCTGGAAAGACCCAGAAGCCTCAGCAGAATCAAGAGGCTTAACTACCTCTACCCCCCCCCCCATTTCCAAAGGGACAAACCCCAGATCAGCCCAAGCTGATCCTGGGATAAACCCTCCCTCAATTCAGAAACCCTAGACACTTCGGAGCCAGAAGCAAGAGAGAAGGGCAAACCGGCCCACCAGCAAGGGAAGAGGAGGCACGGATGAAACTATGGACGTGGTGGCTAACACCTCCAAATCCGAGTCCCAAAACATCAAGATGGGCAAATCTGGGGCATCCAACCAGGTACACAACCTAGACCGCTGTAAGACCGAAAACCTCAGGTGCAAAGTGGTTGCTGCCTGGAACCTCTGAACTTCAATAGAGTAAGTCCCATACGAGTTAGGATAGGTGTCACTGACCCAACAGGCAGCATATCGGAGGCAAAACGGACGAACGTCGCCAGGTGGCACAGGCGATTAACAACCCTCAAATATGCACAAGGCAAGAGTGGGCTCAAAAGAGGTAATCATATCCTGCAGGGGTTTTCCAGGGTCAGCAGGGTGAACGCTCCCTGCAGGAAGCCCAGGCATTGGGAATGCTATGCCGATAACCCCTGGATAACTGAACAGGCAACGCTGGCTACATGAAGCTAATGGAAAGATCAAGGGAGCAACAAGAGGGCTAACTGCACAAAAACCCTAGGGAAACCTAATAAGGCATGACAGAAAAGTCCCCTCACAAAAAAGGGCAATGACTAAAAAAATCCAAACGGGACAAAAGAAATCCCAAAACCCCAAGGACCAAACTGCAGAGAATGAGCATCAAAGGAGAATCACAGCATGACCAAACTAAGCCAAGGACCCACCTCGGCACGCAAAATAGGTCTCATAAACCAGTGCCACACCAGAAAAAAAAACACTCCCAACCCAGGACAGACAGTTCAAGACCACTGGCTCACCTGAAGGGTGAAGGCCACCCCAAGTAAGGAGACCCCCTTAAGGGAAAGCATCCCGAAACACAAGGGGAGACAACCCAGACAGTGCAAGGGGCAGTACCTAATTTAAGAAGCACACGGGAAAGAAAACCAGGAGCACATGCAGCTCCAAGCATTTTAAAACTCCTGGCTCACGCTACTCAAATGTGTGTAAGAACAGCCTCAAAGGCTTGGAACCAGAGAAACTAGAACTCTTATTATACTACACGTGAATCTATCCCTATCTTACATATGGCATATGTGCATAGGTTCAACCACTGGCAAATTACCTCAAACAACCCCCATATCACCTCTCATCAATCACTCTAAAAAAACTGCTCATATCTTAACAAATGCCATCTTCAGACAACACACAGCCCCTCTGTTTATGTCCCTTAATGCTAATGCTGTTCCTAAATACTAATCTTGACCCAAAACTTTCCTTTATATGTGTAATAGAACTCATAATTGCCACATTAGAAATAAATGCCTGATATTCCCAGAGTCAAAACTAAATCTATGTAGACACTCCATGCAAATAAAAGGGCCAGTCTTTGGAACTCGCTCCGTAATGAATTAAAAAATTGTCCAACCCATGCCTTATTCAAAAGTAAAACCAAAAAAGTACCGATTTCATCATCATAGTTCCACTTTGCGCTTCAAACTACCATTGTATTTTGTAGTACCCACTTCCCCCAATATTAGTACTTAAGACATATCTTTACAAGTGTAATCACCTTTGTCAATTTATTTGTAGTTATTTGTTGGTATAAAAACTTGCTACAATGTTCCTTTTCATCTTACCTGATATGTAGATTAAGGATCAGCTGAAACGCTTTGCAAGAATGTAAAAATATCACTAATCTCACCAACCCATTGTAACTACTTGTACATAAAATATATTATTATTATTATTATTATTATTATTATTATACCTGGCAAGCCAACACATCAGAATAATAACTAGTGGTGGAGAGGCCTGCCTCTCTCATCCCCTCCCAAATGTGGGGGAAGGAACGGGAGGTGGAGCAAACTAGCTCATGTTAGTCACAACATTCGGTCATTTACTTACTTTGTTAGGAGAGTTTTTTGAGGTTTTGACACTGCAGTCTATTCTCATCATGCAGTAGTCTGTTTTGTTTCACTGACTTTCTGGGTGCTCTCCCTAGTGGCAACAGACATTAATAACTTTAAATGTAAGGTTTTCATAGTACCACCGTTCCCTGTGCCTCTGAGGGGGAGGGGGACCAGGTTCTGGCTCGGAGGTCCACGGTTGGTCATAAGAACTATGACTGATGGCACCAATAGTATGGCACTGAAACTGTATACTCTAAATAGATTCAGGGAGCCACAAGGGGCTTCCCCCAGAAAAACATTGACATTTAAATAATCATGTAAAAATATGTTTGTAGCAACTCCCACTCCACAGACCAGCATCACTCAGTGTCTGTGAATTGTCAAACTTCATCACTCCATCAAAGCCTAGGTACAAACAATTTGTGTCCCATGCTCAGGGAATGCATTTTATAAATACCAAAGAAAAAATTGTGGGGATTAATTTTTTACGTGCACCATGGGGATGTCATATTATAGAAACGTGCAGTACATGGGTTAAACACATGTACATCAAAATGGTTTCAAGGTTTTCACAATATTTTCAAACATAAAATGCTAAGCATAAAATTTTGGGGGCAAATTTTCTTGATTTTGTTATATGTAATTGAGCTTCGCTACGATAAGCTTCCAAGAAACTCCCTGGATAGCAAAGCTTGAAACCAACAGAATCAATACTTTCAAATGCCTTATCTAAGATGACCAAACCACACATCAAAATGACCACAGAATCAAAATTACAGTACATCAAAATGAGCACACATTTATTTATTTATATACAGTATACTGTATACAAGAAGGTACATTGGGTTGATGAGAATACATAGCACTGATGTTTTTACATTCTTGTAAAGTCACTAACACGCATAGCATTTTGCACAGGTCCTTAATCTAACAGCTAAGTTTAAGTAGGTAATTTCTAGCAATATTGAAAAAATGTTTACAGGTACAATGTAAGAAAATTTGACAAAGATTAGTAGGTACATTAAAGTCAAATTTTAGGGTTATCAACAGGTGCATTTTAGCATAATGAGGATTATTTAAAGATATAATGCAGTAAAAAATGCATTCAATATAACAACCATGATATAAGGTGATAGCAATGATTACAATGGTAAAGTTGTATGGCTTAGGTACATATAGTGGGGGATTGGGTAGCACAGTGAGAGTTTAAAACACTAAGTAGGAAAGTATGAAGATGAAATTTAGGGACTTTTTGGTTTTATTTTTGAATAAGGCAACAGATGGACAGCTTTTCAATTCATTAGGGAGTTCCATAGACTAGATCCCTCTATTTGCATAGTGTGTTTACACAGATTAAGTTTGACTCTAGGAGATATCAAAGAGATATATATTTCTGGTGTGGTGATTATGGGTTTTATTACATCTGTCCAGGAAGAGTTTCAGAACAAGGTTTGCATTTAAAAACAGGGTTTTATAAATGTAAATGGTATAAGAGAATGTGTGGAGTGAGTTTGTTTTATGTTTAGCATGTCTAGGGATTTAAACAAGGGGGCTATGTTTTGTCTGAAGGCAGAGTTTGTTATTGTTCTGATAGCAGATTTTGTTGGATGATGATGGACTTCAGGTAGTTTGCATTGGTTGAACCCCATGCACAGATACCATATGTAAGATAGGGATAGATTAGCACATAGTAGTGAGAGGAGAGCAGAGTTTGGAACAATATCTGATTTTAGAGTATACCAACTGTTCTTTTTTTAGACTATCTTAGTTATGTGTTGTACGTGGGTGCTGAAGTTGAGTCTCTTGTCTAAGTATAGGCCAAGGAAATTTCCATAATTTTTATTGCTGATGTCAACATTTTCTATCTGAAGCTGAATTTAATTTGTTGATTTGCTTTCACATAAGATGTAGTAGGTCTTATGTATATTTATTTTAAGTCTGTTAGTCGATATCCATAAGGACTTTTTTAATTTATTATTTAACAACATTATTTAATGTGTGGGTTGGGGCCTGAGTAGATGTGGGAAGTATTGTCAGCAAATAATGTAGGTTTAAGAATGTTAAGAATGTTAAGAGACATTAGGTAAATCAATGATGTACACAAGAAATAGGAGAGGTCCTAGAATGCTGCCCTGTGGCACTCCTACAGTTAATGGTAGAGTGGGAGAGATTATATCACTGATGGCTACATATTGGTGTCTGTCACTAAGATAGGATCGGATATAGCTCAGGGCATGGCCTTAGATCCCATAATGGTGGAGTTTAAGCAAGAGGTAGTTATGGTTACCAGTATCAAAGGTCCAATAGGAAGCTCATTTTTGTCAAGGGCCGAGTAAATTATATCAAGCAGACTAATAATTGCATCGTTGGTACTCTTGGCAGAGGAAGCCAAACTGACAGACTTAGTATGTTGAATTTTACGAGGTAGGAGTAGAGCCATTTGTAAATTTTTTCAAATATTTTTGATAATATGGGTAGGTTTCATATTGGTCTATTTGTTTGTCTGCCAGATTGCCTCCTTTGTGAACTGGCGTCACTCGTGTTTTTTTTTAGGATGTCAGGGAAGATATGACACTAGAGACATCAGATGACCAAACCACATTCTCCTTATTAGAATAATTACCTGTATTATTATTATTATTATTATTATTATTATTATTATTATAAGAGGACTGAATCAATTTATTAATGACAATTAACTCAGGACTAAGAATTAAAATAGCTTAGTCCTGAGGAAAAAAAAAGGAAAAAAAAGATAGATTAACATTACAGTATATCTATGCCCAGAGAAATAATGAACAGATGACATCGTTAGCAGGTTTTCTGCAAGTTTCCTGTAAGTAAAGTACTAAACCTAAGAGAAAGATCTTCCCTAGGAATTAGGATACAAGAACATAAGCATTAAGGAAACTGCAGACAACCTATTTGGCCCACACAACATTGCACCTGTTTATATCCACCCAAACTCACTGATGAGTCAACTGATTAGTTCATCAACATTGATGATGATTACAATTTGATGGGGACTATGAGGACCCCATGGCCCCGGGATGGTGCATGGGGCTCCACCGGGATGGTGCATGGGGCTCCACCGGGATGGGCATGGGGCTCCACCGGGATGGTGCATGGGGCTCCACCGGGATGGTGCATGGGGCTCCACCGGGATGGTGCATGGGGCTCCACCGGGATGGTGCATGGGGCTCCACCGGGATGGTGCATGGGGCTCCACCGGGATGGTGCATGGGGCTCCACCGGGATGGTGCATGGGGCTCCACCGGGATGGTGCATGGGGCTCCACCGGGATGGTGCATGGGGCTCCACCGGGATGGTGCATGGGGCTCCACCGGGATGGTGCATGGGGCTCCACCGGGATGGTGCATGGGGCTCCACCGGGATGGTGCATGGGGCTCCACCGGGATGGTGCATGGGGCTCCACCGGGATGGTGCATGGGGCTCCACCGGGATGGTGCATGGGGCTCCACCGGGATGGTGCATGGGGCTCCACCGGGATGGTGCATGGGGCTCCACCGGGATGGTGCATGGGGCTCCACCGGGATGGGCATGGGGCTCCACCGGGATGGTGCATGGGGCTCCACCGGGATGGTGCATGGGGCTCCACCGGGATGGTGCATGGGGCTCCACCGGGATGGTGCATGGGGCTCCACCGGGATGGTGCATGGGGCTCCACCGGGATGGTGCATGGGGCTCCACCGGGATGGTGCATGGGGCTCCACCGGGATGGTGCATGGGGCTCCACCGGGATGGGCATGGGGCTCCACCGGGATGGGCATGGGGCTCCACCGGGATGGGCATGGGGCTCCACCGGGATGGTGCATGGGGCTCCACCGGGATGGTGCATGGGGCTCCACCGGGATGGTGCATGGGGCTCCACCGGGATGGTGCATGGGGCTCCACCGGGATGGTGCATGGGGCTCCACCGGGATGGTGCATGGGGCTCCACCGGGATGGGCATGGGGCTCCACCGGGATGGTGCATGGGGCTCCACCGGGATGGTGCATGGGGCTCCACCGGGATGGTGCATGGGGCTCCACCGGGATGGTGCATGGGGCTCCACCGGGATGGGCATGGGGCTCCACCGGGATGGTGCATGGGGCTCCACCGGGATGGGCATGGGGCTCCACCGGGATGGTGCATGGGGCTCCACCGGGATGGTGCATGGGGCTCCACCGGGATGGTGCATGGGGCTCCACCGGGATGGGCATGGGGCTCCACCAGGATGGGCATGGGGCTCCACCGGGATGGGCATGGGGCTCCACCGCCTCCACCAGGATGGGCATGGGGGTCCACCGCCTCCACCAGGATGGGCATGGGGGGTCCACCGCCTCCACCAGGATGGGCATGGGGCTCCACCGCCTCCACCAGGATGGGCATGGGGGGTCCACCGCCTCCACCAGGATGGGCATGGGGGGTCCACAGCCTCCACCAGGATGGGCATGGGGGTCAACCACCTCCACCGGGATGAACATGGGGTCCACCGGGATGGGCATGGGGGTCCACCCCTTCCACCAGGATGGGTATGGGGGTCAACCACCTCCACAGGGATGGGCATGGGGGTCCACCCCTTCCACCAGGATGGGCATGGGGGTCAACCACCTCCACCGGGATGAACATTGGGTCCACCGGGATGGACATGGGGGTCCACCACCGCCCCGGGGATGGGGTGAATAATAATGACAAAATATACATATATTTCCTATTAAACTAAAACAGTTTACCACTACACCAGCTGTAATGGCCCTTCACTGTGAACCTGTTGAGGCAGAGAGGAAAGGTTTACCTTACAGGGAGGGAAGTGTTGTGACCTGCCCACGCGTGTCTCCTGGCTGACCTCCCTTCACGCCTCTCAACCCACCACTCACACTTGCAAAAAAATTGCCCAAATCTATTTTCGGGAATGTGCTAAAATTATTACCTAAAAAAAAAGTGCCAATTTTGACTGAAAAGTACCAAATTTACAATTTAACGTATAAACAAGAATTATATTTATAGAAAGTTTTGGAAAGCTCAGTTTTGGAGTTTGATGTACTAAATTCGTATTTTTTAACGTGATTTTTTTTCAGTTTTTGAGTGCCTTTCTGTATTTATTTTATTTGTTTATTTATTTATTTACAAGAAATATATTGGATTTGTGAGAGTACATAACATTGCTGTTCTTACGTTCTTGCAAAGCCTCTAACACGCATAACGTTTCGGCCAAAAACACTACAGTATATGGGGAGGGGAGTATTTTCCTGAATTTATCTGAGGGCCACTACTACTACTGGCCTCGACGAGGGCAGCAAGCCGGCGGCATGTCAAGGGTCCTCCCATTTGTTCTGATGATCTTTTACAGTTGTACTTTAAATTTAAAGCAGTT
This sequence comes from Procambarus virginalis, assembly GCA_020271785.1. NCBI lineage: Eukaryota > Metazoa > Arthropoda > Malacostraca > Decapoda > Cambaridae > Procambarus > Procambarus virginalis. Next base: position 2,892 of record WNGS01106582.1, on the reverse strand, counting down.
AGTTTAGTTTAGTTCATTTATTATGCACCCCATACCCATCTTGTGGGCGGTAGTGGAAAGGGTTACAGAGGCACATAATGGGCTCAGGGACTGAACCCCACAATTCATTTAGCTAAGCAAGTTACAATCTTGATGAGCTAGTTACAAAATTCAATATAAGTCGTCACATCAACAATGGGTTCGAGATCGACCTCAAGTACAGGTTCTAAATTAAGCAACTGACATATGTGGAGAGCTAGTGTCAAAATTTATATGTTTGTCCTGCACACCGCCTCCCATCCAGTGGGCAGCGGTGAATAGGTTACAATCACTCAGTTACTACCTACAGTTAGCAAACTGGGGATATTTGGCTAAAATTTCTGGTAGCAGATCATTTTGAATGAAATATTTACACATCGCTGGAACATTGGTTATAGAATTGTCTCTAAATTCACGTATCTTTTCGCACTCCATCACATAGTGACGGAGGGTGTGCGAATAATTTTGTTGACACAGTTTACATTTGGTCAGGTCTACATCGGCAGATAATGAGAATTCCCAGAGATACTTGTAACCGAGTCTAAGCCGAGCAGCAGTAACATCTAGAAGTCTGCTGATTTTATTGGATGATCCATAGATGTGTGGCTCCTCTTGCATGATAGTATGATGATAGATGGAATTACTGGTGTCAATTTCACTTTGCCTCAGATCTACAAGATCTTGTTGAAGTTCTCGGTGTACTTCTGCTCTCAGATTGCTCATTGACAATCCAAGGTTACACTCAACGGCTCCTTTAAAGGCAGATTCTTTGGCTAACTTATCAGCTCTATCATGCATTCGGAGGCCAACATGAGATGGAGACCACATGAAATGGACTCTGTTACCATCCTTAATAATTTTGTTGTATTTGTGTCTAGCTTCGGACACGAGCATGTTACAGTTATATCTTAAAGAGTTGAGAGCATTTAAGGATGATAAGGAGTCACTTACAATTAATGTATCAAGTTTGGAGACTTGTACACATTTCAGTGCAAGGATCAAGGCAAATAGTTCGGTCTGAAGGGTAGAGGCCCAATTGTTTATACGGACTCCCCACTCAAAGTACAAGCCATCGCCCATTGTCAGAACAACTGCACTTCCAGCTGCACCCGTGGTGCGGTGTAGGGAACCATCAGTGTATATGATTTGAGAGAGAGAATGCTCTGTGGACAGAGCATCAATATGGCTTAAGGCGTTGAGCTTTGCCTCAGGACGAAGCTTGGGCTTATCTCTAATTTGCTTCTTGGGTGGAAAGGGAGGGATTAAAACTGGAAAGGGTGTAACCTCCCACGGTGCAGGAAAGTGCCGTTGTTGTTTCTCTTGGTACAAATCATGAACCCCATACATTCTGAGTTGAGTTCCAGTTTTTGTTATCCATTTGGAACAATGCTGATCTTCAATAAAGTAAGTCTGGAGGGCTTCTGTGCAAGGATTAGGATGAGTTAGCCTAAGCATTTTTATACCAATTTGACAGTTAATTTCAGTAACACGATCAACAACGCTCAGAATATTAAGTTCCTTTCTCATATTAAGTATCTTTGTGGTACGAGGGCACCCAAGGATTATCCTCAGGGATTCGTTCTGCAATTTTTCAAGCCCACACACAAAGCACAAAGGATTCTTGGCAGTTACAACTTCGGTGGGTTGGCGGTTTCGTGGGTTTATAACCCTGTGGGGGGTCTCTTCTGTTCTGTTCTCCTGTACTCCAAGTTCTCCTGTTCTCCAAGTATCTCCTGTCCTCAGTCCTACATTGTTGCTTGTTGAGCTTGAAACTGTTGCTCCTCATTCGTGTTATATCTGACCTTTTGAAGAAATTGTCCGGAATTCAAAATTCAAAATCAAAATTGTTGAATTGATTCTGATTCAAAATCAGGAATTGTTCAGTATTTTAAAAGTTTCAATGAGATCTGCCTGTCATGCCTGGTTTGCAGTGTTGTTAGCCCTGTGGCCCTCAACCCTTCCTGATACGAGAGATGACTTAGTTAGCTCTGGAACGATTTTTGTTGACCGGTGTTGCACTTTCTCCGGAGCAGCTATGTCTTTCTGAAGATGAGGTCTCCATGCCTGGGATAAATGATCCAGGTGGGGGTGCGCCAGAGACTTTTTTTTTGACTACCTTGTTTTCCTTAAAGGTAAAGGTACACAGGATTATTCCTAGGGTTTGGTTAGTTTTTTTTTTTTACTGCCGCTCCCACTTGTGCAACTTTCAGTGAAGATGGATTCTGACTCCAAGGTCCTTCTCTTCATCAAAGTTTGCGACATTATATCTTGTAGTAATCCTCAAATTATGCTGAAATGTACCTGTGGATAACCCTTAAATTTACTTTAATGTACCTACTTTTTTTCTCGCTGTCAAATTTCTTATACAATGTATTTTTTTATACTTTTTTACAATGCATTTTTATACCTTCTTACAATGTATTTTTATACTTTCTTACAATGCACCTCTAAACATTGTTTTTTAATTTTGCTTGAAATTACCTTCTTAAAATTATGTTTTAGTTTAAGGATCTGCCCGAAACTCTATGCATGCTACTGGCTTCACAAGAATGTAAAACTTCAAGTCTCTGTACTCTAATAAACCCACTGTACTCTTCTTGTATATAAATATATATATAATATATTATAATATAATATAATATAATATAATATAATATAATATAATATATATAATAAATAACATAATATTAATATTTATATATATATAATATATAAATATCTGTTACAATGTGTTAATGTGGTAGTTGTGAGGTGGATTGTTATGCTCCACATGCAAGGTCTTGCATTTATCGACAGTAAAAGCATTTGCCAAGGTCTCTTTGTGAGGTCTCAATATCATTTCGCTTTCCTCTTTGCCATAAATCTTTGTGTTGT
>WNGS01106576.1:0-14254 GCA_020271785.1 Procambarus virginalis | reverse complement strand
TATGGCTATATTTCCTTATTTAATATATATAAACTATAATGAAAAATACAAAAATGGCCACCAGATGTTACAGTCACCAACAGTTATTAGGTAAAATTGCAGGTTTCTCAATATATAATAAAACTCACCTTAGTTTTCAAGCTCTGAAAGTGCCAACATGAGCTTGAACATCTTCATCTTTGCTGAAGATACTATCAGAATAATAGGGGTTCTGATACCTCTGCAATGATAATTCAGAAATAATATTCATTGTGTGTAACCACTATAATATTAAACAATGGGTAATGGGGTATCAAAAAATGTTTTATATGAAGAATTCTGATGCACTGCTAAATTTTACATAAAACAAAAAATTACATGGTGTTAGATATATAAAATGATGATATGGATGCAATTGAAAGGCAAACTATAAAGACATACTCGGTTAAAAATATAAGTCATATGACAATGTATATTATATGTGCATACTTTATTTACAAGAACATTAATTTTGAAGATAATATAATTCATTATAATATAGTGTGTGTGGATGACAAAAGAATACTATACATTAAGTATCTGTAAAGCACATTTTATTACCTCCCAACTTTGTTGTAGAAAGAACAAAACAAGAAAATTATGCTTATGCAAAATTATGCTACAATGTACCTAGTAATAAAGTTAAAATTTTGCTACAAATACCTACTTATAATTATGTGTTAAATTATGGACTTTCCCATAATGATATGCATGTTAGTGGTATTACCCATACTGCCTACCTGGGGCACCCCCCCTAGAGAGATAGTGGCCCCCCCTAGAGAGATATGACACAAGTTAAGGTAATCCCTTTAGTAAGGTGGTGGGTCAACATAAATAAGGACACAAATCAATATGTTCATTTAACAGTGGTATTAACATTTTATAAATTTAGCTAAGAATACGTTTTTACAAGTGTAACAAAGTGAAAGGAATGTATGAAAATTTTGATGATATATTAAAATGCTCATTGACTTGAACCTGTCTCTCCTATATAAAGTATAAAAATAGTAAACACAGTACCATTATTGTTGTCTGTAGTTATTTTTGGAACATCTGGTATGTACACCATACTGTCAAAATCCGATGATCTATCTGAAAAATTGATTGGTAGTGTAAATATTTGAATTCATTGCATAGCCTTTTATACTAACAAAAAAGAAAAATTGTACAGAAAAGCTAACACAACATTATAACACCTTTCTGTGTATTCTATGGTACAAAAGAAAACAAACTTAATTATAAAGGAAAATAAACGGACAGAAGAACTATGCATACTGCTGAAACTACTTTCCACAAAAAATCTGAACCAAGGGATAGTCCCCCGAGATTTTCAATATGAAAATTTCACCCTTACAATATTTAAAAAAAAAAGCAGAAAGAGTTCAGCACAAAACTAATGTCCGATCAGCTTGGTATAACACATCTGTAAGCTCATGGCGAAAATCCTAAGGGAGGGAATCATTTACCATCTTTCAGTGAACAATCTTATTCAATCGACACACCATGGTCTTCTAAAAACAGATGCTAACTTATAAACCTCCTCACTTTTCGGACATGGTAACATGGTACTCAAAGGGTTTCCGGTGGATGTAGTATACATGGATTATGCTAAAGACTTTAATAAGGTACCACATGGAAAACTAGCAAGGAAATTACAGGTTCATGGAAAAAATTGTAAAATGGACAAAACAATAGTTAAACAAAGACAGCAAAGGGTCATACTAAATGGGAATGAATATGAAGAAATGTGGTAAGTTGAGTACCTCAGGGGTCCATTTTTAGGTCTAAAATATTTTTCATATACTGAACATCTATGATATAGAAGAGAATATAATATAATCAATCAACACATCCTCATATTTGCAAATGTCTGGCGTTTCACGAGCACTTTGTCCTGGGTTCATATCCTGGCCGGGGAGGATTTACTGGGTTAGGCTAACCTAACCTAACCTAACTTAACAACCAACCAAACCAAGTATCTCAAGTTACAAGTATCTCTGGGAATTCTTATTATCTGCTGTTGTAGAATTGACAAAATGGACACTGTCAACAAAATTATTCCCACATACTCCGTCACTATGTGATGGAGTACACATAGGGCAGGGGACTGAATTGTCCCTGACAGGGACAATTCTGTAACAAATGTTCTATCATAAAATTTGTACAGTTTATTAATTCTTACCGTTTGATGTACCAGGATGATCCATGTGTGCTGAAGTTTTATAGCTGGAGCTGGAAGATCCTGTCGAGATGACTTCTTTAAAGAGACTAATAGCTTCCCACACATGTGTATGAATGAGTTAAGTCCTCCAGTACTTGGCCTAAGGAGTTACCAGATCTGATTTGTAGAAACTAGTGAACTATGGAGATGAGATTGTTAATAATATACTTTTTTTGAGATTCATATGACTTGCAGATTAAAAACCAACCTTATTTTAAAATAGTACACTAAAGTACATAGCAAATTGCGAAATTCGTAGCTTTAACTACTTTAAAGCTAAACACTCAAGCTTTGAAAATAAGCACAATTTGCTATTTTAAACAGAATCTGGCAACTCTGATTTAGCATGTAAACATTGACTTGCATTCACAATGTAGTTATTTATTTTTCAACAATTTAAAATGGGTTATGAAAATACACACATTGGTACATTATTGCAAAGGCACTATACTATATACATATATAGATATATAATTGTTGCAAGTCGAGCAACATATATTTTACATTGAACAACAAATGAGATTGGAAAAGCAGTATTGCCAAAATAGACCCCAGACACCCTGTGGGTAGTAATGGACCCCCATACCGACCCTATGAGGGGTAGTGGACCCCATAATAATACTATGGGCGGTAGTGGACACTATACAAACACTATAGGCGGTAGTTGACTTCATAGCGACCCTCTGGGCGGCAATGGCCGCCATACACATCCAGTGGGTGTTATTATAAATAAATAAATAAATATGTTTATTCAGGAAAGGTACATACATAAAGTGATTTTACATAAGTGGATCGATTTATAGATAGAGCTAGTACATACAATGCCTAAAGCCACTATTACGCAATGCGTTTCGGGCAAGAAAAAAATATTAATTAATAATAATTAAAATATCTAAAACTTAATACTATTGAGCAAAAAGAACAAAATGTTTTGAGAACAGATACAAAAAGATAAAAAAAAAGGGGAACATGACTGAAAAACCAGCACAAATACAATATGTAGACAAACAGCGTTGAATAAAAAAATAAGACATGGGTTGACAATAGAGGGTAAGGTAGGTTACAGGGAATTTATCAGGTAGTGTTTAGTTTTACATAATTTTAGTTTTACATATTTTATTGGACCCCATACTCATCCTGTGGGTGGTATTGGACCCCATACCCATCCTGTGGGTGGTTGGAGCCCCATACCCATCCAGTGGGTGATAGTGGACGCCTACTCATCCCCCCCCCCCATCCTGTGGGTGGTATTGGACCCCATACCCATCCTGTGGGTGGTTGGAGCCATACCCATCCTTGGGTGACATGGACCCATACTCATCCTGTGGGTGGTATTGGACCCCATACCATCCTGTGGGTGGTTGTGTGAGCCCATACCCATCCTGTGGGTGGTAGTGGACGCCATACTCATCCTGTGGGTGGTATTGGACCCCATACCCATCCTGTGGGTGGTTGTGAGCCCCATGCACATCCTGTCGGTGGTAGTGGACGCCATACACATCTAGTGGATGGTATTGGACCCCATACCCTTCCTGGGGTGGATGTGGGTGGATGGATGATCCCATACCCATCCGTGGGTGGATGTGACCCCCATACCCATCCTGCGGGTGGTATTGGACCCTTACCCACCTAACAGGTTTTAGTGGACCCTATACGCATCCTATAGTTGATATATAGTAGACCCACACCATTTGCAGTAGTTTACCCTATAGACAACATAACATCGTTTTCTGTTAGCGTTCCTACAGAACATTCTTTAAATATTTTTAAGGCACAAACTATTGTATATTATATTGATTGGTGAAGCACTATAATTCTATGTAATAATTTATAGTGCTTATTATAATTTACTAAGAACAACTAATATTTCTCAAAACAAAACTACGAGCCTTCAATAGGATGTAGTTGATTTGTAATATTCTAAGAGCATGGACAATAGTAGGTAAATTTCACAACCCATGTGGACCTGAAAACTACAATTTTCATTATAAGTGAACCAATCACGACTATTCTGCTATCTACGTTGATGGACGGGTACTGTGAGACGTAAATTGGTATGTGAGGAAGAGTTTGGGCCTTGGTAAAAAAGATAACTCGGAATATACCACATATGTACTAAATCACATTCAACATATGGACTTTAAGCATTAAGTCATATATGTGCTGTCTTGTGTGAGGACGGGTTGACTTAGCTGCCTATAGGTGGTATTCTACATCATCTGAGGGTAGTTTGAGGGCTGAAATATAGCTTAGAGTGAGGAGCGCAGCGAGCACTCAACAGCGTCAGACGGTAGCCGGGAGTTTTGCCACCTCGACGATTTCCTCCTATCTATTCTACTAACATGCCCACCACTATGATGTCCGTGAATGGCAATAAGAAATTGAGGTGGCACACCTTGCAGGAATAATCAGGCAAACACCAGTGGCAGTGCAACTGTCCCCCCCTCGGGGGCCACCAGGGGGGGGGGTACCGATTCTTAATTCTTTTTAGTTTAGTCCATTTATTATGCACCCCATACCCATCTTGTGGGCGGTTGTGGAAAGGGTTACAGAGGCACATAATGGGCTCAGGGACTGAACCCCACAATTCATTTAGCTAAGCAAGTTACAGTCTTGATGAGCTAGTTATAAAATTCAGTGCACAATGGGCTCGAGACCGACCACAAGTACAGTTTCTAATTAAAGCAACTGACATATGTGGAGAGCTAATGTCATAATTGATATGTTTGTCCTGCACACCGCCCCCCATCCAGAGGGCATCGGTGGATAGTAAAGTAAATTTTATTCAGGAAAGTACATACATAGTTGATTTACAAACATAATGTTGGATTAATAAATTTATTTATTTATTTTATTTATATACAAGAAGGTACATTGGGTTTGTGAGAATACATAGCATAGTACAGTAATTACACTCTTGTAAAGCCACTAGTACGCGCAGCGTTTCTTGCAGGTCCTTAATCTTACAGATAATTTTAAGTAGGTAAACTCTATCAGAATTAATAAAATGATAACAAATACATTGCAAGAGAAAAAATGAGATGAGAGAGATTAGTAAGTATATTAAAGCACATTGGTATATTAAAGCTCTGATTGATTACATTGACAGTTTGATTGATAATTTAAACAAGATTAATAGACACCATACAGCAGATTGACATCACATATAAGAAGACAGCAATGATCACAATGATAAAGATGTTCAGATTGGGTACATAAAGATTAGGAGATTGGGTAGCAATAGATACAGTGCAATTTTAAAGCAAAAGGTAAAAAACTATGAAGATGAAATTAGGTACTTTTTTGTATTTTTTTGAATGACGCAAAAGTTTGACAGCTTTTCAATTCAATAGGGAGTGAGTTCCATAAACTGGGTCCCTTTATTTGCATAAAGTGTTTACACAGATTAAGTTTGACTCTGGGGATATCAAAGAGATATTTATTTCTGGTGTGGTGATAATGGGTCCTATTACATCTGTCCAGGAAGAGTTTCAGAGCAGGATTTGCATTTAAGAACAGGGTTTTGTAAATGTAGTTGACACAAGAGAATTTGTGGAGTGAGATTATGTTTAGCATGTTTAGGGAGTTAAACAAGGGGGCTGAGTGTTGTCTGAAAGCAGAATTTGATATTATTCTGATAGCAGATTTTTGCTGGGTGATGATGGACTTGAGCTGGTTTGCAGTGGTTGAACCCCATGCACAGATACCACAATTAAGATAGGGATAGATTAGTGCATAGTATAGAGAGATGAGAGCAGAGTTAGGTACATAATATCTGATTTTAGAGAGTATACCAACTGTTTTAAAGACTTTCTTAGTTATGTGTTGAATGTGGGTACTGAAGTTGAGTCTCTTGTCTAGGAATAGGCCGAGAAACGTTCCATCATTTTTATTGCTAATGTTTACATTGTCTATCTGAAGCTGAATTGCATTTGTAGATTTGCTTCCAAATAAGATGTAGTAGGTCATTTCTATGTTAAGTGTTAGTTTGTTGGTTGACATCCATAAGTGGACTTTTTTAGTTCATTATTAACAACATTATTTAGTGTATATGGGTTGGGGTTAGAGTAGATGAGGGTAGTATCATCAGCAAACAAAATAGGTTTCAGAATAGAGACATTAGGCAGATCATTGATGTATATAAGAAATAGGAGAGGTCTCAAAATGCTGCCCTGTGGCACTCCAACGGTTATTGGTAGAGTGGGAGAGGTTATATTATTGATGGCTACACATTGGTGTCTATCACTAAGATAGGATTGGATATAGTCCAGTGTATGGCCTCGGATTCCATAATGATGGAGTTTATGTAAGAGGTAATTGTGATTAACAGTATCAAAGGCCTTTCTCAGGTCAATGAAGAGTCCAATCAAAAACTCATTTTTGTCAAGGGCAGAGTAAATTATATCAAGGAGACTAATAATTGCATCGTTGGTACTCTTTTGGGAGCGGAAGCCAAACTGACAGGGGCTAAGAATGTCGAATTTTACGAGATAGGAGTAGAGCTGTTTGTAGATAATTTTTTCAAATATTTTTGATAGAATGGGTAGGTTCGATATTGGTCTATAGTTGTTTATGTCTGCCGGATTACCTCTTTTATGAACTGGCGTTACTCTTGCTTTTTTAAGGATATCAGGGAAGGTATGACACTCAAGGGATTTGTTGAACAGCAGAGCTATAGGTGGCGCAAGAGCATGGGAGGCGCTCTTGTATACAATGGATGGGATTTCACTGACGTTCCCAGCTTTGGTTTTTAGTGAGTGTATGATGGACACAACATCTGTCGGGCTGACTGGTGAAAGGAGAAGAGTGTTTGGATAGCTGCCTGAGAGTTTTTTTTATTAATTTTTTTTTATTATTTTCTACCACAGACGTGGCCACACATATACAATGCTAACCTGCATATATACATTTTCTTCTGTCCTCCATGGACAGGGTTAGAGATGTGTTAAACATATATTTTGAGGGTTTATTGAACAATCAACCACTGAAGGTGAGTCGGTGCTTTTAAAATGCTAAGCTAACCTATATACGTAAATACATACACAGATTTACGTATGCCTTACATAAAGTGTTCGATGTGTCTTTTACATAGTGTCATTAATGTACATTTACAAAAGTGAAATGTAATTCTGATCAGCTTCCATATATATTTTATACCCATACATATACATACACACACACATATACATATATACACATATGCATTCACAGACATTTGTCTCATTCACTCTGACAGGGTGAGATAGCTGATAAAGAAACTAGTGTGCAATTAAGCACTTATAATCACTGAAGGTGATTAAGGTGCTTGTACAAGCTCAGGTTATATAGTTACATCATATACATTGTATAATTAATCTATTACATGGTCAATCTTGGATACAAGTCCAATATATCATCAAGTGTTCCAGTACTCATATAGTAATTACAGAGTTCAGCATACCTTAGCCCAGGAGGGCGAAAGTCAGCCAGTGTGGGACATTCTACAATATAATGTTCAAGAGAGTGCATGTTTTCTCTTTCACAAAGTTGACACATTGTGTACTCGACATTTGGGTTTTGAGAAAGCTGCCAGATACGTCTATATCCCAGGCGTATTCTGGCCACTATAACATCACATTGCCGGGTTCTTGTTCTATTAGTCCCATATGTGAATGTCTCCTCACGATATCTATCATAATATTTAATGCTACAACTTTCAGGTCTTTGTGAATTTGTTTACAGTCTCCGTGGTGTAGTGGTAAGACACTCGCCTGGCGTTCCGCGAGCGCTATGTCATGGGTTCGTATCCTGGCCGGGGAGGATTTACTGGGCGCAATTCCTTAACTGTAGCCTCTGTTTAACGCAACAGTAAAATGTGTACTTGGATGAAAAAACGATTCTTCGCGACAGGGATCGTATTCTAGGAACCTGCCCGAAACGCTTCGCGTACTAGTGGCTGTACAAGAATGTAACAACTCTTGTATATATCTAAAAAAAAAAAAAGGTCGGTGAGATCTTCATTGGATATTTGTTTAAGTATTCTCTTTGTCACTGCTAATGAAATACCCATATCAATTTCTACCACTGGTTTTCTACAGGCTGTCTTTGCAAGCATATCAACAGTGTCATGCCTTGAGATGCCAACATGTGATGGTATCCATAGGAATTTAATTTCAAATCTGTTTTCTTTAGCAGCTAAAACATTCATTCGAATATCACTGACTATTTTCTGGGTGTCACTACTATGTGCGTTCAATGCCAGGAGTGCACTCTGCGAGTCACAGTATATAAGTCCACTGCCTTTGTCTTTTAAAAATTCAGTGGCAAGGTATATGCCTGCAAGTTCGGTTTGAGTTGTACTTACCCAGTTATTGACGTGCTTCATTGCTGTATGTACGAGAGAAGATTGTTCAAATATATTACATGCACAACCGGTACATCGTCCACCTTCTTCTACAGAGCCGTCGGTATAGCACTGATACCCATCGTTACCCATACTCTGAGTACTTTCAGTGATGCTTTTCAGTGTTAACTGTTTTAATAATGTAGAGTGCACACTATCTTCTTGGGTGCATTTACAAAATCAACTGATAGATCCAAGTTATCCCATGGAGTAATTGGTTGATTAATCGTTAATTGAGTTGGGTACATATTTAATATTTTGATGGAGTTGGTTACCTTGTAGAACCAAAATGCATAATCAGATTTCGCTCTTCTTCTACGGACCTCAGGTGAGTGCAGCATATTAGAAAGTTTAGCTTGAAACTTCTTGTATTGCCGAGATCTACTCAATGCCTTCACGCCGAAAACTGTGCTAATAGACAAAATTATCTCACTTACGGTAGGTAATTTTAACTCAGCTCTCATATTAACTATTCTCGTGGATTTTGGAGCCCCAAGGGTGAGATGCATAGCTTCATTTGCAAGGTTTCAAGAGATTTCAGCTCTTTGTCAGTATACAGTGTGAGATGTAGAGCATTGTAGTCAATCACAGAGCGTATAAATGATACATAAAACATTCTAGCAAGTCTCATGTTAAGTCCATGATTAACACCAACAGGACCCGCAAGGGCTTTAATCTCTCCCACAATCTCCTCTTGAGAGAAGAAAGGTACCCAGGGTCGTTAATAGGGACACCAAGGTATCTGTAAGACTCGCAGTTCTCAAGTGCTCGCCCATCTATATGATAATTGGGTGGTGGAATACCACATGGAATGAGGGCACGAGTTTTCTGTACAGAGATAAGGAGGCCACATTCCTCAGCTCTAGTAGCAAAAGCGCGAGCAGAACTTGCATTCGAGGCTCGGAAACAGCCTGTAAACATATATCATCAGCATAACAAATGACAGTGTCTTCATTATTAGTTGGAAGATCTTTAATAAGTTTATGCATCAGAACGTTGAACAACAGGGGGCTGAGGACCCCTCCTTGTGGAGTTCCCAGTTCAAAGTGTTTGCTCTCTGTGCTTTTAACACCATTAAACAAAACATATGATGTTCGATTAGGTAAATAGCCCTTTATCCATTTCAGTAATTTTCCTTGTATCCCAGCTCAGCAAGCTGTTCTAGTATGATTTCCCTGGTTGCTCTATGAAAAGCTGCAGCTAGGTCAATGAAGACTGTGGGAATGGGAATGGAATACTGTTGAATGAGGTAGTTGATGACATAGCGAAGAGAGCCACGGAAAAAACTCTTGTTGATGTTGTATGTCAGTTAACCTTGAAACAAATAAAAACAAGAATCAAGATGATCCAAGAGGGTGAAGAAATGATAAAAAGAATGGCAATAGTGGACAGTAGTAACACACTTAAGAATTATTCAGTAATAGATACAAACTCGTCCTTCACCTATGATAAAGGAAATTCTACTTGGAAGGATTCAATTTACATGAGATTAAGATTAGGATATAAATATATCTGGCAATACGGTGTTGATGTCAGTGAAAAATATAAGGAGTGTAAATTATGTAGTATGCCGCACGCCCACACCTTAGAACATTATGTATTAGAGTGTCAACTTATTGATAACTATAGAAATAAGGAAATAAGTAGTGTACCACATCAAATTGTTTGGATGTGTAATGGTATGGTAGACAGTATACTTAGGAGTTACAATAATTTTGCCCCAAGAGTGTAACAATTAGATGCTGTGCTTACTATATTAACCTGCAATGTTAAATGGGATTCTTGTAATGTTAATTGTCTATTTGTACTTACTGAATCTGTGCGCCCCTTGAGGGACTTGAAGTAGAGGGGGTAGAAATTGCGTAAGTTACTCTATCCCTTTCAGATGTATTTCTTTCTTGTCTCAATAAACATACTTGAACTTGAACTATAAATATTTGTAGCTTCCTGACCATAAAGTTACCGCCGCAGTCGAGACCGGATGTACCCAGTATACAAGCCGCACTAGCTATTAGTTCATATAAGCTGACAACTTACCCAGATAAACATTACTTCCTAATTATATATATATGCAAATAATACAACTGAAATGTTTAAAACGTGATTATATATATGTATCATGTGGACAGTTTTTAATGTAATTTTTTCTCCTGATATTCGGGTTCTTTATTATGCTTCATCTTGAGGCAAAGCCCATATTGATGCCACAGATCATTCTCTCTCTCTCAAATCATATACATTGATGGTTTCCTCACCGCCCCCACGGGTGCAGCTGCAAGTGCAGTTGCCTCTACCCATCAGACAGAACTATTTACCTTGCTTCTTTCACTAAAATGTGTACAAGTGTGTGTCTATGTATGTATTAACACGATGTACTGAACGGGGTGAGAATAGCTTGAGCTACCTCATCCCTTTGTGTGTATTTTACCTCAATAAACTTATTTCAATTTCAATTTCAGTTCAAGTCTCCAAACTTGATGCATTAATTGTAAGTGATTTTCTACCATCCTGCATTAATTGTAAGTGATTTCTATCATCCTTAATTGCGCGCAACTCTCTAAGACACAATTGTAACATGACCGGGTCTGAAGCTAGACAGAGAAAACACAACATTATTAGTGATGGTAACATAATCCATTTCATGTGAATTCTATCTTCGTTGACCTCCGAAACTTGAGGAATGGTCCAGAAAATAGCTACTAAAGTTTAAGTCAAGTGTGAAGATACTTTAGTTGATACTTAGATACTTCCAATAGGTGTAAACATAAGTGCTGACGATGCTACCTTCATCTATTCAGACCCCAACCCAAACGCACTGTATAATAATGAAAATAATAGATTTAAAAAGTCCACTCATGGATGTAAACTAACAAACTCACATTAAACATAAAAAAGACCGACTACTATTTTTGTTCGGAAGTAAATCCTGAAACCAAATTCAACTTCAGATAGACAATGTTAACATTAGCAATAATGATTATGGAAAGTTCCTTGGCCTATATATAGACAAGAGACTGAACTTCAGCATCCACATAAAACACATATGTGGGTGTTATATGTGGGTGGTGAGAGAGAGAGAGAGAGTGAGAGAGTATTCACCTAGTTGTGCAGGCGCGGGTTGAACTCTGCTCATTCGGCCCGCCTCTCAACTGTCAATCAACTATTACTAACTACTAACTAACTAATTTTTTTTCTCTCTCTCTCTCTCGCGCGCGCACACACACACACACACACACACACACACACACACACACACACACACACACACACACACACACACACACACACACACACACACACACACACACACACACACCACACACACACACACACACACACACACACAACACACCACACACACACACCACACACACACCACACACACCACTTACTCACACCACACTCACACACACACACACACCACACAGGTCAAACGGGATGGTAAGACAACAGAACGAAGCTGGAGGAGAGGGACTGGACGAGTCATTCATGGAGATGATTGCTAAGGCATGGAAGGAAGTCAGTGGGGAATTGAAGGACCTGAGAGAAACTATATATAAGCTGCAGACAGAACTAAGTGCAGCGCAAGAGGAGATAAAAAGCCTAAAAACAGGCCCTCCTCAGACTCTGGCCCAGGGGACCAACCCCCAGGTACCAGGAGATGTAGCAATGGCAGGGACCGTAACAATTGGCCCAACCTTTGCTGAAATGATGAAGAGCCCAGGAGCAATGTCCACAGTCAAGGAAGTTGTAATGAAAGCAGTAACCTCACAGGAGGCAGCTAGATGCACGAGCCAGCTAATGGAAGGAAAAGAGCTGTAGTAGTGGTAGGTGTGAAGGAACAAGAGGGCTCCACAAGGAGGAATCGAGGGCTAAAGACAAAGCTGAAGTGGCAGGGATATTAAAGGAGATAGGAATGGAAGGGGCTGAACGAGACATAAACAGTTTTTCCGGATTGGCCAGTACAACAGAGAAAAAAGAGATGATCAAGGTAGTATTCAAGAGCGAGGACATCAAAGAGGACATCCTAGTAAAGAAGAGCAAACTGAGGCATGCAAGGAACTACAAAGAGGTATATGTTCAGAGGGACATGACCAGAGACGAGATAGTAAGGGCAGCAGATGCAAGGAAAAGGCGCAAGGAGAGGGAAGGGAGCCAGGGAACCTCACCTCCAACCCAGCAATCCCAGAGGGGAGTGGGGAGCCCCAATCCAGCAACCCAGGAACCCCAGGGGGGAATGCAACACCCCAGCCCACCACCCAATAGGGCCCTCCCACCCCCCAGCACAAACCCTCCTTGCCCATGCACAATGCCCATCAGGAAACCCAAATCCTCCCCCTCCCTTACCCCAAGTAGCCCTGCTTCCCCAGCCCCTGGTCTTCTCCTGCCCCAAGCAGGCCTGAGCAAGACCAAAGCCCTCTATCCCCACTCCACCTCCCCCCCAAACCCCTGTCAACTACACTGCAGGAGGGCGTGCCCTTTCCCCAAGCAATCCCTGCTCCCTCCCCCAGGACTTCTTCCTGCCCCAAGCAGGCCTGGAAGACCTAAGCCTCCATCCCCCACTCCACCTCCCCCTGAACCCTGGCAACTACCTCACAGGAGGAGGAGCCTACCCAAGTAGCAATGACCATGGAACAACTTCCTACACTTGTGGGGAGTGAGGGTGAAATTGGATATAAGAAAGTGAGCTTCAAGGTAATGTACTCAAACATTGATGGGATTACCAATAAAGGAAGTGAACTGGCAGAAAGGTGCAAGAAGAAACCCTGATGTAATAGGACTAACAGAAACAAAATTGTCAGGAGTCATAACAGATGCTGTGTTTCCAAAGGACTACTATATAGTAAGGAAAGAGAGGGAAGGGAGGAGGAGGTGGGGAGTGGCCCTGCTGATAAGGAAGGACTGGAGTTTTGATGAGATGGCTGTGACGGATTCAGAGATTACATAACAGGAACTATAACAATGGGTGGACCTAAGATAATAGTGGCAGTCATTTACAACCCTCCCCTAAATGACAGAAGACCTAGACAGGAGTTTGATAGGAACAACATGGCAACCATTATAATAGAGAGAGCAGCTTCAGTTGCCTGCAGGAATGGCTCCAGACTCTTAATCATGGGCGATTTCAACCATGGAAAGATAGACTGGGGAGAATGGGGACCACATGGTGGTGCAGATACGTGGAGAGCTAAACTCTTGGAAGTGGCAACAAGGAATTTTCTGAGCCAGCATGTCAAGGAACCCACAAGAGTGAGAGGCAATGATGAACAGCTAGACTCGACTTGATATTCACCCTGAATGAGTCAGAAATAAGGGAAGTCAAAGTTGAAGCCCCCATAGGAATGAGTGACCACAGTGTACTGACCTTTGAGTACTTGGTGGAGGTAGGGATAACCTATCCAAGGATGGAGTGGAGGGAAAAAGACTGAATTACCGAAGAGGAAAATATGACGAGATGAGGAACTTCCTCAGGGGAACACCATGGGAAACAGAACTTAGAGACAAGGATGTGTAGGTCATGATGGATTTTGTCACCCAGAAGTGCCAGGAGCTGCAGACAGGTTTATCCCGTCCAAAAGGAGAAAAACGAAAAACAACAGAAAAACCATGGTTCAACCAGGAATGCAAGGTAG
>WNGS01106573.1:31474-51677 GCA_020271785.1 Procambarus virginalis | reverse complement strand
TCTGTAGCCTGGTGCTTAAGACAGTCTCTGCAGCCTGGTGCTTAAAACGTCCTCTCAGCCTGGTACTTAAGGCAGTCTCTGCAGCCTGGTGCTTAGGGCAGTCTCTGCAGCTGGTACTTAAGGGCAGTCTCTGCAGCCTGGTACATTAAGGCACTCTCTGCAGCCTGGTACTTAAGACAGTCTACGCAGCCTTGGTACTTAAGGCGTCTCTGCAGCCTGGTACTTAAGGCAGTCTGTGCAGCCTGGTAGTTAAGATTGTACTCACCTAGTTGTGCTTGCGGGGGTTGAGCTCTGGCTCTTTGGTCCCGCCTCTCAACCGTCAATCAACAGGTGTACAGTTCCTGAGCCTAATGGGCTCTATCATATCTACACTTGAAACTGTGTATGGAGTCAGCCTCCACCACATCGCTTCCTAATGCATTCCATTTGTCAACCACTCTGACACTAAAAAAGTTCTTTCTAATATCTCTGTGGCTCATTTGGGCACTCAGTTTCCACCTGTGTCCCCTAGTGCGTGTGCCCCTTGTGTTAAACAGCCTGTCTTTATCAACCCTGTCGATTCCCCTGAGAATCTTGAATGTGGTGATCATGTCCCCCCTAACTCTTCTGTCTTCCAACGAAGTGAGGTTTAATTCCTGCAGTCGCTCCTCGTAGCTCATACCTCTCAGCTCGGGTACTAGTCTGGTGGCAAACCTTTGAACCTTTTCCAGTTTAGTCTTATGCTTGACTAGATAGGGACTCCATGCTGGAGCCGCATACTCCAGGATTGGTCTGACATATGTGGTATATAATGTTCTGAAAGATTCCTTACACAAGTTTCTAAAGGCCGTTCTTATGTTAGCCAACCTGGCATATGCTGCTGATGTTATCCTCTTGATATGAGCTTCAGGGGACAGGTCTGGCGTGATATCAACCCCCAGGTCTTTCTCTCTCTCTGACTCTTGAAGTATTTCATCTCCCAAATGATACCTTGTATCTGGTCTCCTGCTTCCTACCCCTATCTTCATTACATTACATTTGCTTGGGTTAAACTCTAACAGCCATTTGTTCGACCATTCCTGCAGCTTGTCCAGGTCTTCTTGAAGTCTCAAGCTGTCCTCCTCTGTCTTAATCCTTCTCATAATTTTGGCGTCGTCAGCAAACATTGAGAGGAATGAGTCTATACCCTCTGGGAGATCATTTACGTATATCAGAAACAGGATAGGTCCAAGTACAGAGCCCTGTGGGACTCCACTGGTGACTTCACGCCAGTCTGAGGTCTCACCCCTCACTGTAACTCTCTGCTTCCTATTGCTTAGGTACTCCCTTATCCACTGGAGCGCCCTACCTGTTACTCCTGCCTGTTTCTCCAGCTTATGCATCAACCTTTTATGGGGTACTGTGTCAAAGGCTTTCCGACAGTCCAAAAAAATGCAGTCCGCCCACCCTTCTCTTTCTTGCTTAATTCTTGTCACCTGATCGTAGAATTCTATCAAGCCTGTAAGGCAAGATTTACCCTCCCTGAACCCATGTTGATGGGTTGTCACGAAGTCTCTTCTCTCCAGATGTGTTACTAGGTTTTTCTCACAATCTTCTCCATCACCTTGCATGGTATACAAGTTAAGGACACTGGCCTGTAGTTCAGTGCCTCTTGTCTGTCACCCTTTTTGTATATTGGTACTACATTAGCAGTCTTCCATATTTCTGGTAGGTCCCCGTTTCCAGTGACTTACTATACACTATGGAGAGTGGTAAGCAAAGTGCTCCTGCACACTCTTTCAATACCCATGGCGAGATTCCATCCGGCCCAACAGCTTTTCTCACATCCAGCTCCAATAGGTGCTTTTTGACCTCATCTCTTGTAATTTCGAACCTATCCAAGGTCACCTGGTTTGCTGCCACCTCTCCCAGCGCCGTGATATCTCCCTGTTCTATTGTAAAGACCTCCTGGAACCTTTTGTTGAGTTCTTCACACACCTCTTTGTCATTCTCTGTGTACCTGTCCTCGCCCACCCTAAGTTTAATCACCTGTTCCTTCACTGTTGTCTTCCTCCTGATGTGACTGTGTAGTAGCTTTGGTTCAGTCTTGGCTTTGTTAGCTATATCATTTTCATACCTTTTCTCAGCTGCTCTTCTCACACTGACATACTCGTTCCTGGTTCTCTGGTATCTCTCTCTACTTTCTGGTGTTCTGTTATTACGGAAGTTCCTCCATGCCCTTTTGTTCAGCTCTTTGCTTTCATACATTCCCTATTAAACCACGGATTCTTCCTTTGCTTCTCTGTTTTTTCCTGTTGGGCTGGGACAAACCTGCTTACAGCCTCCTGACATTTTTGGGTGACATAGTCCATCATGTCTTGTACGGACTTGGTTCCGAGTTCTGTGTCCCAATGTATATCCCATAGGAATTTATTCATCTCCTCATAGTTTCCCTTTCTGTACGCCAGCCCTTTGGTTCCCAGTTCTTTTTGGGGGTGATAATTCCTAGCTCAACCAGGTACTCAAAGCTCAATACACTATGATCACTCATTCCCAAGGGGGCTTCCAACTTAACTTCCCTTATATCCGACTCATTTAGGGTAAATATCAAATCCAGCAAGGCTGGTTCATCCCCTCCTCTCATTCTTGTCGGTCCCTTGACGTGTTGACTTAGAAAGTTTCTTGTTGCCACATCCAGCAGCTTAGCTCTCCACGTGTCTGGGCCTCCGTGTGGGTCTCTGTTCCCCCAATCTATCTTCCCATGGTTGAAGTCTCCCATGATTAGAAGTCTGGATCCGTTCCTGCTAGCCACAGAAGCTGCTCTCTCTATTATATTGATGGTGGCCATGTTGTTTCTATCATATTCCTGTCTGGGTCTTCTGTCATTCGGTGGGGGGTTATATATGACTACTATTATAATTTTCTGTCCTCCAGTTGCAATGGTGCCTGATATGTAGTCCCTGAAACCTTCACAGTTCTGAATTACCATCTCTTCGAAACTCCAACCTTCTCTTAGTAGCAAAGCCACACCACCTCCTCCTCTCCCTTCTCTCTCTTTCCTCACTACATAGTAGCCCTGTGGAAACACTGCATTTGTTATGATTTTCGTTAGCTTTGTTTCTGTGAGTGCTATTATGTCTGGGTTTTCTTCTAGTGCCCACTCTCCAAGTTCACTAGTTTTATTTGTAATCCCATCTATGTTAGTGTACATCGCCTTGAAGCTCACTTTCTTCTGTTCATTTACATATCCCTTTCTTGGCGAGTATTCTACTGGTGTGGGAAGCTGTTCCGTGGGTGAGAGGATCTGTGAGGTGGTTTGCAGGGTCGCAGAGGGTTTTGGGGTGGGGGGTGGGGGTTTAAGGGAAGGGGGAACGGGTAGGGTGTGGGTTAAGGAGATAGGGGGGACATGGAGGATACGGGGTGAGGGGGGAGGAGGAATAGGGAGGGTATGGGATGAAGGGGGAAGGGGGACTGGGGGGGAAAGGTGGGAGGGGGGACATGATGGGAATGGGGATGGGTTGTCGGGGTCAGAATGGGGTGGGGGGGGAGGGAGGGTTGGGTGGGGGCAGGTAGGGTGAGGAGAAGGAAGGGTTTCTATGCAGAGGGGGTTGGTGGTGTTGCCCCCCCCTCTGGTGTTGCTGGGATGCTGGTTTTGGGTTCCCCTCTTGTCTCTGGGACTGCTGTGTTGGGGGCTGTGATTTCCTGGTTTGCTCCTCTCTCCCTGCGCTTCCTCCTTGCCTCTACTGCCCTGGCTCTCTCCTCCTTTGTCCTGTCCCTCTGCAGGAATACTTGTTTGTATCCCTCCACATGTTGGAGACGACTCTTCTTTTCTAGAATATCCTCCTTTGTGGTTTCGTTTGCAAACACCACCTTTATAAGTCGGTTTCTGTCCCTGTTGTACCAGCCCAACCTGAAAACCTTCTCAATGTTGTGTGCAGCCTCTTCCATCTGTAACCCCTTCAGTAGCCCATGTACTGCCTCTCTATCCTTGCCATTCCATTCTTGCCTGTTGGATCCTTCCTGTTCTTTGATGCCTACAACTACCACTGATCTCTTCTCTGCAGCTTAAGCACCAAGCTGCAGATAGTCTCTGCAGCTTGGTGCTTAAGACAGTCTCTGCTGCCTGGTGCTTAAGGCAGTATCTGCAGCCTGGTGCTTAAGGCAGTGTCTGCTGCCTGGTGCTTAAGACAGTCTCTGCTGCCTGGTGCTTAAGGCAGTCTCTGCAGCCTGGTAGTTAAGATAGTCTCTGCAGCTTGGTGCTTAAGACAGTCTCTGCTGCCTGGTGCTTAAGGCAGTATCTGCAGCCTGGTGCTTAAGGCAGTGTCTGCTGCCTGGTGCTTAAGACAGTCTCTGCTGCCTGGTGCTTAAGGCAGTGTCTGCTGCCTGGTGCTTAAGACAGTCTCTGCAGCCTGGTGCTTAAGACAGTCTCTCCTGCCTGGTGCTTAAAGCAGTGTCTGCTGCCTGGTGCTTAAAGCAGTCTCTGCAGCCTGGTGCTTAAGGCAGTCTCTGCAGCCTGGTGCTTAAGACAGTCTCTGCAGCCTGGTGCTTAAGACAGTCTCTGCAGCCTGGTACTTAAGGCAGTCTCTGCAGCCTGGTGCTTAAGGCAGTCTCTGCAGCCTGGTGCTTAAGGCAGTCTCTGCAGCCTGGTACTTAAGACAGTCTCTGAACCTGGTACTTAAGACAGTCTCTGCAGCCTTGTGCTTAAGGCAGTCTCTGCAGCCTGGTGCTTAAGGCAGTCTCTGCAGCCTGGTGCTTATGGCAGTCTCTGCAATCTGGTACTTAAGACAGTCTCTGCAGCCTGGTGCTTAAGGCAGTCTCTGCAGCCTGGTACTTAAGGCAGTCTCTGCTGCCTGGTACTTAAGACAGTCTCTGTAGCCTGGTACTTAAGACAGTCTTTGCAGCCTGGTGCTTAAGACAGTCTCTGCAGCCTGGTGCTTAAGACAGTCTCTGCAGCCTGGTGTTTAAGACAGTCTCTGCAGCCTGATGCTTAAGGCAGTCTCTGCAGCCTGGTGCTTAAGACAGTCTCTGCAGCCTGGTGCTTAAGGCAGTCTCTGCAGCCTGGTACTTAAGGCAGTCTCTGCAGCCTGGTGCTTAAGAGAGTCTCTGCAGCCTGGTGCTTAAGACAGTCTCTGCAGCCTGGTGCTTAAGGCAGTCTCTGCAGCCTGGTCTTAAGACAGTCTCTGCAGCCTGGTGCTTAAGACAGTCTCTGCAGCCTGGTACTTAGGACAGTCTCTGCAGCCTGATGCATAAGGCAGTCTCTGGAGCCTGGTGCTTAAGACAGTCTCTGCAGCCTGGTACTTAAGGCAGTGTCTGCTGCCTGGTGCTTAAGACAGTCTCTGCTGCCTGGTGCTTAAGGCAGTGTCTGCTGCCTGGTGCTTAAGACAGTCTCTGCAGCCTGGTGCTTAAGACAGTCTCTCCTGCCTGGTGCTTAAAGCAGTCTCTGCAGCCTGGTGCTTAAAGCAGTCTCTGCAGCCTGGTGCTTAAGGCAGTCTCTGCAGCCTGGTGCTTAAGACAGTCTCTGCAGCCTGGTGCTTAAGACAGTCTCTGCAGCCTGGTACTTAAGGCAGTCTCTGCAGCCTGGTGCTTAAGGCAGTCTCTGCAGCCTGGTGCTTAAGGCAGTCTCTGCAGCCTGGTACTTAAGACAGTCTCTGCAGCCTGGTACTTAAGACAGTCTCTGCAGCCTTGTGCTTAAGGCAGTCTCTGCAGCCTGGTGCTTAAGGCAGTCTCTGCAGCCTGGTGCTTAAGGCAGTCTCTGCAGCTGGTACTTAAGACAGTCTCTGCAGCCTGGTGCTTAAGGCAGTCTCTGCAGCCTGGTACTTAAGGCAGTCTCTGCAGCCTGGTACTTAAGACAGTCTCTGCAGCCTGGTACTTAAGACAGTCTCTGCAGCCTGGTGCTTAAGACAGTCTCTGCAGCCTGGTGCTTAAGACAGTCTCTGCAGCCTGGTGCTTAAGACAGTCTCTGCAGCCTGGTGCTTAAGGCAGTCTCTGCAGCCTGGTGCTTAAGACAGTCTCTGCAGCCTGGTGCTTAAGGCAGTCTCTGCAGCCTGGTACTTAAGGCAGTCTCTGCAGCCTGGTGCTTAAGACAGTCTCTGCAGCCTGGTGCTTAAGACAGTCTCTGCAGCCTGGTGCTTAAGGCAGTCTCTGCAGCCTGGTCTTAAGACAGTCTCTGCAGCCTGGTGCTTAAGACAGTCTCTGCAGCCTGGTACTTAGGACAGTCTCTGCAGCCTGGTGCTTAAGGCAGTCTCTGCAGCCTGGTGCTTAAGACAGTCTCTGCAGCCTGGTACTTAAGGCAGTCTCTGCAGCCTGGTGCTTAAGACAGTCTCTGCAGCCTGGTGCTTAAGGCAGTCTCTGCAGCCTGGTGCTTAAGACAGTCTCTGCAGCCTGGTGCTTAAGGCAGTCTCTGCAGCCTGGTGCTTAAGGCAGTCTCTGCTGCCTGGTGCTTAAGGCAGTCTCTGCAGCCTGGTGCTTAAGGCAGTCTCTGCAGCCTGGTGCTTAAGGCAGTCTCTGCAGCCTGGTGCTTAAGGCAGTCTCTGCAGCCTGGTACTTAAGACAGTCTCTGCAGCCTGGTGCTTAAGGCAGTCTCTGCAGCCTGGTACTTAAGGCAGTCTCTGCAGCCTGGTACTTAAGACAGTCTCTGCAGCCTGGTACTTAAGACAGTCTCTGCAGCCTGGTGCTTAAGACAGTCTCTGCAGCCTGGTGCTTAAGACAGTCTCTGCAGCCTGGTGCTTAAGACAGTCTCTGCAGCCTGGTGCTTAAGGCAGTCTCTGCAGCCTGGTGCTTAAGACAGTCTCTGCAGCCTGGTGCTTAAGACAGTCTCTGCAGCCTGGTGCTTAAGACAGTCTCTGCAGCCTGGTACTTAAGGCAGTCTCTGCAGCCTGGTACTTAAGGCAGTCTCTGCAGCCTGGTGCTTAAGGCAGTCTCTGCAGCCTGGTGCTTAAGACAGTCTCTGCAGCCTGGTGCTTAAGACAGTCTCTGCAGCCTGGTGCTTAAGACAGTCTCTGCAGCCTGGTGCTTAAGGCAGTCTCTGCAGCCTGGTGCTTAAGGCAGTCTCTGCAGCCTGGTGCTTAAGGCAGTCTCTGCAGCCTGGTGCTTAAGACAGTCTCTGCAGCCTGGTGCTTAAGACAGTCTCTGCAGCCTGGTGCTTAAGGCAGTCTCTGCAGCCTGGTGCTTAAGGCAGTCTCTGCAGCCTGGTGCTTAAGGCAGTCTCTGCAGCCTGGTACTTAAGGCAGTCTCTGCAGCCTGGTACTTAAGACAGTCTCTGCAGCCTGGTACTTAAGGCAGTCTCTGCAGCCTGGTGCTTAAGGCAGTCTCTGCAGCCTGGTGCTTAAGGCAGTCTCTGCAGCCTGGTGCTTAAGCAGTCTCTGCAGCCTGGTACTTAAGGCAGTCTCTGCAGCCTGGTACTTAAGACAGTCTCTGCAGCCTGGTGCTTAAGGCAGTCTCTGCAGCCTGGTGCTTAAGACAGTCTCTGCAGCCTGGTGCTTAAGGCAGTCTCTGCAGCCTGGTGCTTAAGGCAGTCTCTGCAGCCTGGTGCTTAAGGCAGTCTCTGCAGCCTGGTGCTTAAGGCAGTCTCTGCAGCCTGGTACTTAAGACAGTCTCTGCAGCCTGGTGCTTAAGGCAGTCTCTGCAGCCTGGTGCTTAAGACAGTCTCTGCAGCCTGGTGCTTAAGACAGTCTCTGCAGCCTGGTGCTTAAGGCAGTCTCTGCAGCCTGGTGCTTAAGGCAGTCTCTGCAGCCTGGTGCTTAAGACAGTCTCTGCAGCCTGGTGCTTAAGACAGTCTCTGCAGCCTGGTGCTTAAGACAGTCTCTGCAGCCTGGTGCTTAAGGCAGTCTCTGCAGCCTGGTGCTTAAGACAGTCTCTGCAGCCTGGTGCTTAAGACAGTCTCTGCAGCCTGGTGCTTAAAGCAGTCTCTGCAGCCTGGTGCTTAAGCAGTCTCTGCAGCCTGGTGCTTAAGGCAGTCTCTGCAGCCTGGTGCTTAAGACAGTCTCTGCAGCCTGGTGCTTAAGACAGTCTCTGCAGCCTGGTACTTAAGGCAGTCTCTGCAGCCTGGTGCTTAAGGCAGTCTCTGCAGCCTGGTGCTTAAGGCAGTCTCTGCAGCCTGGTACTTAAGACAGTCTCTGCAGCCTGGTACTTAAGACAGTCTCTGCAGCCTGGTGCTTAAGGCAGTCTCTGCAGCCTGGTGCTTAAGGCAGTCTCTGCAGCCTGGTGCTTAAGGCAGTCTCTGCAGCCTGGTACTTAAGACAGTCTCTGCAGCCTGGTGCTTAAGGCAGTCTCTGCAGCCTGGTGCTTAAGGCAGTCTCTGCAGCCTGGTACTTAAGACAGTCTCTGCAGCCTGGTACTTAAGACAGTCTCTGCAGCCTGGTGCTTAAGACAGTCTCTGCAGCCTGGTGCTTAAGACAGTCTCTGCAGCCTGGTGCTTAAGACAGTCTCTGCAGCCTGGTGCTTAAGGCAGTCTCTGCAGCCTGGTGCTTAAGACAGTCTCTGCAGCCTGGTGCTTAAGGCAGTCTCTGCAGCCTGGTACTTAAGGCAGTCTCTGCAGCCTGGTGCTTAAGACAGTCTCTGCAGCCTGGTGCTTAAGACAGTCTCTGCAGCCTGGTGCTTAAGGCAGTCTCTGCAGCCTGGTGCTTAAGACAGTCTCTGCAGCCTGGTGCTTAAGACAGTCTCTGCAGCCTGGTACTTAGGACAGTCTCTGCAGCCTGGTGCTTAAGGCAGTCTCTGCAGCCTGGTGCTTAAGACAGTCTCTGCAGCCTGGTACTTAAGGCAGTCTCTGCAGCCTGGTGCTTAAGACAGTCTCTGCAGCCTGGTGCTTAAGGCAGTCTCTGCAGCCTGGTGCTTAAGGCAGTCTCTGCAGCCTGGTGCTTAAGGCAGTCTCTGCAGCCTGGTGCTTAAGGCAGTCTCTGCAGCCTGGTGCTTAAGACAGTCTCTGCAGCCTGGTGCTTAAGGCAGTCTCTGCAGCCTGGTGCTTAAGGCAGTCTCTGCAGCCTGGTGCTTAAGACAGTCTCTGCAGCCTGGTACTTAAGACAGTCTCTGCAGCCTGGTGCTTAAGGCAGTCTCTGCAGCCTGGTGCTTAAGACAGTCTCTGCAGCCTGGTGCTTAAGACAGTCTCTGCAGCCTGGTGCTTAAGACAGTCTCTGCAGCCTGGTGCTTAAGGCAGTCTCTGCAGCCTGGTGCTTAAGGCAGTCTCTGCAGCCTGGTGCTTAAGGCAGTCTCTGCAGCCTGGTGCTTAAGGCAGTCTCTGCAGCCTGGTGCTTAAGGCAGTCTCTGCAGCCTGGTGCTTAAGGCAGTCTCTGCAGCCTGGTACTTAAGACAGTCTCTGCAGCCTGGTGCTTAAGGCAGTCTCTGCAGCCTGGTACTTAAGGCAGTCTCTGCAGCCTGGTACTTAAGACAGTCTCTGCAGCCTGGTACTTAAGACAGTCTCTGCAGCCTGGTGCTTAAGACAGTCTCTGCAGCCTGGTGCTTAAGACAGTCTCTGCAGCCTGGTGCTTAAGACAGTCTCTGCAGCCTGGTGCTTAAGGCAGTCTCTGCAGCCTGGTGCTTAAGACAGTCTCTGCAGCCTGGTGCTTAAGCAGTCTCTGCAGCCTGGTGCTTAAGACAGTCTCTGCAGCCTGGTGCTTAAGGCAGTCTCTGCAGCCTGGTGCTTAAGGCAGTCTCTGCAGCCTGGTGCTTAAGACAGTCTCTGCAGCCTGGTGCTTAAGACAGTCTCTGCAGCCTGGTGCTTAAGGCAGTCTCTGCAGCCTGGTGCTTAAGGCAGTCTCTGCAGCCTGGTGCTTAAGGCAGTCTCTGCAGCCTGGTGCTTAAGGCAGTCTCTGCAGCCTGGTGCTTAAGACAGTCTCTGCAGCCTGGTGCTTAAGGCAGTCTCTGCAGCCTGGTGCTTAAGGCAGTCTCTGCAGCCTGGTGCTTAAGGCAGTCTCTGCAGCCTGGTGCTTAAGGCAGTCTCTGCAGCCTGGTGCTTAAGGCAGTCTCTGCAGCCTGGTGCTTAAGGCAGTCTCTGCAGCCTGGTACTTAAGACAGTCTCTGCAGCCTGGTGCTTAAGGCAGTCTCTGCAGCCTGGTGCTTAAGGCAGTCTCTGCAGCCTGGTGCTTAAGACAGTCTCTGCAGCCTGGTACTTAAGGCAGTCTCTGCAGCCTGGTGCTTAAGACAGTCTCTGCAGCCTGGTGCTTAAGGCAGTCTCTGCAGCCTGGTGCTTAAGGCAGTCTCTGCAGCCTGGTGCTTAAGGCAGTCTCTGCAGCCTGGTACTTAAGGCAGTCTCTGCAGCCTGGTGCTTAAGACAGTCTCTGCAGCCTGGTGCTTAAGGCAGTCTCTGCAGCCTGGTGCTTAAGGCAGTCTCTGCAGCCTGGTGCTTAAGACAGTCTCTGCAGCCTGGTACTTAAGACAGTCTCTGCAGCCTGGTGCTTAAGGCAGTCTCTGCAGCCTGGTACTTAAGGCAGTCTCTGCAGCCTGGTGCTTAAGACAGTCTCTGCAGCCTGGTGCTTAAGACAGTCTCTGCAGCCTGGTGCTTAAGACAGTCTCTGCTGCCTGGTGCTTAAGGCAGTCTCTGCAGCCTGGTGCTTAAGGCAGTCTCTGCAGCCTGGTGCTTAAGGCAGTCTCTGCAGCCTGGTGCTTAAGGCAGTCTCTGCAGCCTGGTGCTTAAGGCAGTCTCTGCAGCCTGGTGCTTAAGGCAGTCTCTGCAGCCTGGTACTTAAGACAGTCTCTGCAGCCTGGTGCTTAAGGCAGTCTCTGCAGCCTGGTACTTAAGGCAGTCTCTGCAGCCTGGTACTTAAGGCAGTCTCTGCAGCCTGGTACTTAAGACAGTCTCTGCAGCCTGGTGCTTAAGACAGTCTCTGCAGCCTGGTGCTTAAGACAGTCTCTGCAGCCTGGTGCTTAAGACAGTCTCTGCAGCCTGGTGCTTAAGGCAGTCTCTGCAGCCTGGTGCTTAAGACAGTCTCTGCAGCCTGGTGCTTAAGGCAGTCTCTGCAGCCTGGTACTTAAGGCAGTCTCTGCAGCCTGGTGCTTAAGACAGTCTCTGCAGCCTGGTGCTTAAGGCAGTCTCTGCAGCCTGGTGCTTAAGACAGTCTCTGCAGCCTGGTGCTTAAGACAGTCTCTGCAGCCTGGTGCTTAAGGCAGTCTCTGCAGCCTGGTCTTTAAGACAGTCTCTGCAGCCTGGTGCTTAAGACAGTCTCTGCAGCCTGGTGCTTAAGGCAGTCTCTGCAGCCTGGTGCTTAAGGCAGTCTCTGCAGCCTGGTGCTTAAGACAGTCTCTGCAGCCTGGTGCTTAAGACAGTCTCTGCAGCCTGGTGCTTAAGGCAGTCTCTGCAGCCTGGTACTTAAGGCAGTCTCTGCAGCCTGGTGCTTAAGGCAGTCTCTGCAGCCTGGTGCTTAAGGCAGTCTCTGCAGCCTGGTACTTAAGACAGTCTCTGCAGCCTGGTGCTTAAGGCAGTCTCTGCAGCCTGGTGCTTAAGGCAGTCTCTGCAGCCTGGTGCTTAAGGCAGTCTCTGCAGCCTGGTGCTTAAGACAGTCTCTGCAGCCTGGTGCTTAAGACAGTCTCTGCAGCCTGGTGCTTAAGGCAGTCTCTGCAGCCTGGTGCTTAAGGCAGTCTCTGCAGCCTGGTACTTAAGACAGTCTCTGCAGCCTGGTGCTTAAGGCAGTCTCTGCAGCCTGGTGCTTAAGGCAGTCTCTGCAGCCTGGTACTTAAGACAGTCTCTGCAGCCTGGTGCTTAAGGCAGTCTCTGCAGCCTGGTGCTTAAGACAGTCTCTGCAGCCTGGTGCTTAAGACAGTCTCTGCAGCCTGGTGCTTAAGACAGTCTCTGCAGCCTGGTGCTTAAGACAGTCTCTGCAGCCTGGTGCTTAAGGCAGTCTCTGCAGCCTGGTACTTAAGACAGTCTCTGCAGCCTGGTGCTTAAGGCAGTCTCTGCAGCCTGGTGCTTAAGGCAGTCTCTGCAGCCTGGTACTTAAGGCAGTCTCTGCAGCCTGGTACTTCAGGCAGTCTCTGCAGCCATGTACTTCAGGCAGTCTCTGCAGCCTGGTACTTAAGGCAGTCTCTGCAGCCTGGTACTTAAGACAGTCTCTGCAGCCTGGTGCTTAAGGCAGTCTCTGCAGCCTGGTGCTTAAGGCAGTCTCTGCAGCCTGGTGCTTAAGACAGTCTCTGCAGCCTGGTACTTAAGACAGTCTCTGCAGCCTGGTGCTTAAGGCAGTCTCTGCAGCCTGGTACTTAAGGCAGTCTCTGCAGCCTGGTGCTTAAGACAGTCTCTGCAGCCTGGTGCTTAAGACAGTCTCTGCAGCCTGGTGCTTAAGACAGTCTCTGCTGCCTGGTGCTTAAGGCAGTCTCTGCAGCCTGGTGCTTAAGGCAGTCTCTGCAGCCTGGTGCTTAAGGCAGTCTCTGCAGCCTGGTGCTTAAGGCAGTCTCTGCAGCCTGGTGCTTAAGGCAGTCTCTGCAGCCTGGTGCTTAAGGCAGTCTCTGCAGCCTGGTGCTTAAGGCAGTCTCTGCAGCCTGGTACTTAAGACAGTCTCTGCAGCCTGGTGCTTAAGGCAGTCTCTGCAGCCTGGTGCTTAAGACAGTCTCTGCAGCCTGGTGCTTAAGACAGTCTCTGCAGCCTGGTGCTTAAGACAGTCTCTGCAGCCTGGTGCTTAAGACAGTCTCTGCAGCCTGGTGCTTAAGGCAGTCTCTGCAGCCTGGTACTTAAGACAGTCTCTGCAGCCTGGTGCTTAAGGCAGTCTCTGCAGCCTGGTGCTTAAGGCAGTCTCTGCAGCCTGGTACTTAAGGCAGTCTCTGCAGCCTGGTACTTAAGGCAGTCTCTGCAGCCTGGTACTTAAGGCAGTCTCTGCAGCCTGGTACTTAAGGCAGTCTCTGCAGCCTGGTACTTAAGACAGTCTCTGCAGCCTGGTGCTTAAGGCAGTCTCTGCAGCCTGGTGCTTAAGGCAGTCTCTGCAGCCTGGTGCTTAAGACAGTCTCTGCAGCCTGGTACTTAAGACAGTCTCTGCAGCCTGGTGCTTAAGGCAGTCTCTGCAGCCTGGTACTTAAGGCAGTCTCTGCAGCCTGGTGCTTAAGACAGTCTCTGCAGCCTGGTGCTTAAGACAGTCTCTGCAGCCTGGTGCTTAAGACAGTCTCTGCAGCCTGGTGCTTAAGGCAGTCTCTGCAGCCTGGTGCTTAAGGCAGTCTCTGCAGCCTGGTGCTTAAGGCAGTCTCTGCAGCCTGGTGCTTAAGGCAGTCTCTGCAGCCTGGTGCTTAAGGCAGTCTCTGCAGCCTGGTGCTTAAGGCAGTCTCTGCAGCCTGGTACTTAAGACAGTCTCTGCAGCCTGGTGCTTAAGGCAGTCTCTGCAGCCTGGTACTTAAGGCAGTCTCTGCAGCCTGGTACTTAAGGCAGTCTCTGCAGCCTGGTGCTTAAGACAGTCTCTGCAGCCTGGTGCTTAAGACAGTCTCTGCAGCCTGGTGCTTAAGACAGTCTCTGCAGCCTGGTGCTTAAGACAGTCTCTGCAGCCTGGTGCTTAAGGCAGTCTCTGCAGCCTGGTGCTTAAGACAGTCTCTGCAGCCTGGTGCTTAAGGCAGTCTCTGCAGCCTGGTACTTAAGGCAGTCTCTGCAGCCTGGTGCTTAAGACAGTCTCTGCAGCCTGGTGCTTAAGGCAGTCTCTGCAGCCTGGTGCTTAAGGCAGTCTCTGCAGCCTGGTGCTTAAGACAGTCTCTGCAGCCTGGTGCTTAAGGCAGTCTCTGCAGCCTGGTGCTTAAGACAGTCTCTGCAGCCTGGTGCTTAAGACAGTCTCTGCAGCCTGGTGCTTAAGGCAGTCTCTGCAGCCTGGTGCTTAAGGCAGTCTCTGCAGCCTGGTGCTTAAGACAGTCTCTGCAGCCTGGTGCTTAAGACAGTCTCTGCAGCCTGGTGCTTAAGGCAGTCTCTGCAGCCTGGTGCTTAAGGCAGTCTCTGCAGCCTGGTGCTTAAGACAGTCTCTGCAGCCTGGTGCTTAAGGCAGTCTCTGCAGCCTGGTGCTTAAGACAGTCTCTGCAGCCTGGTGCTTAAGGCAGTCTCTGCAGCCTGGTGCTTAAGGCAGTCTCTGCAGCCTGGTGCTTAAGGCAGTCTCTGCAGCCTGGTGCTTAAGACAGTCTCTGCAGCCTGGTGCTTAAGACAGTCTCTGCAGCCTGGTGCTTAAGGCAGTCTCTGCAGCCTGGTGCTTAAGGCAGTCTCTGCAGCCTGGTACTTAAGGCAGTCTCTGCAGCCTGGTGCTTAAGGCAGTCTCTGCAGCCTGGTGCTTAAGGCAGTCTCTGCAGCCTGGTGCTTAAGACAGTCTCTGCAGCCTGGTGCTTAAGACAGTCTCTGCAGCCTGGTGCTTAAGACAGTCTCTGCAGCCTGGTGCTTAAGACAGTCTCTGCAGCCTGGTGCTTAAGACAGTCTCTGCAGCCTGGTGCTTAAGACAGTCTCTGCAGCCTGGTGCTTAAGGCAGTCTCTGCAGCCTGGTGCTTAAGACAGTCTCTGCAGCCTGGTGCTTAAGGCAGTCTCTGCAGCCTGGTGCTTAAGGCAGTCTCTGCAGCCTGGTGCTTAAGGCAGTCTCTGCAGCCTGGTACTTAAGGCAGTCTCTGCAGCCTGGTGCTTAAGGCAGTCTCTGCAGCCTGGTACTTAAGGCAGTCTCTGCAGCCTGGTGCTTAAGACAGTCTCTGCAGCCTGGTGCTTAAGACAGTCTCTGCAGCCTGGTACTTAAGACAGTCTCTGCAGCCTGGTGCTTAAGGCAGTCTCTGCAGCCTGGTACTTAAGGCAGTCTCTGCAGCCTGGTGCTTAAGACAGTCTCTGCAGCCTGGTGCTTAAGACAGTCTCTGCAGCCTGGTGCTTAGACAGTCTCTGCAGCCTGGTGCTTAAGGCAGTCTCTGCAGCCTGGTGCTTAAGGCAGTCTCTGCAGCCTGGTGCTTAAGGCAGTCTCTGCAGCCTGGTGCTTAAGGCAGTCTCTGCAGCCTGGTGCTTAAGGCAGTCTCTGCAGCCTGGTGCTTAAGGCAGTCTCTGCAGCCTGGTGCTTAAGACAGTCTCTGCAGCCTGGTGCTTAAGGCAGTCTCTGCAGCCTGGTGCTTAAGGCAGTCTCTGCAGCCTGGTACTTAAGGCAGTCTCTGCAGCCTGGTGCTTAAGACAGTCTCTGCAGCCTGGTGCTTAAGACAGTCTCTGCAGCCTGGTGCTTAAGACAGTCTCTGCAGCCTGGTGCTTAAGACAGTCTCTGCAGCCTGGTGCTTAAGACAGTCTCTGCAGCCTGGTGCTTAAGACAGTCTCTGCAGCCTGGTACTTAAGGCAGTCTCTGCAGCCTGGTACTTAAGGCAGTCTCTGCAGCCTGGTGCTTAAGACAGTCTCTGCAGCCTGGTGCTTAAGGCAGTCTCTGCAGCCTGGTGCTTAAGGCAGTCTCTGCAGCCTGGTACTTAAGACAGTCTCTGCAGCCTGGTGCTTAAGGCAGTCTCTGCAGCCTGGTGCTTAAGACAGTCTCTGCAGCCTGGTGCTTAAGACAGTCTCTGCAGCCTGGTGCTTAAGGCAGTCTCTGCAGCCTGGTACTTAAGGCAGTCTCTGCAGCCTGGTACTTAAGGCAGTCTCTGCAGCCTGGTGCTTAAGGCAGTCTCTGCAGCCTGGTGCTTAAGACAGTCTCTGCAGCCTGGTGCTTAAGACAGTCTCTGCAGCCTGGTGCTTAAGACAGTCTCTGCAGCCTGGTGCTTAAGACAGTCTCTGCAGCCTGGTGCTTAAGGCAGTCTCTGCAGCCTGGTGCTTAAGGCAGTCTCTGCAGCCTGGTGCTTAAGGCAGTCTCTGCAGCCTGGTGCTTAAGACAGTCTCTGCAGCCTGGTGCTTAAGACAGTCTCTGCAGCCTGGTGCTTAAGCAGTCTCTGCAGCCTGGTGCTTAAGGCAGTCTCTGCAGCCTGGTGCTTAAGGCAGTCTCTGCAGCCTGGTGCTTAAGGCAGTCTCTGCAGCCTGGTGCTTAAGACAGTCTCTGCAGCCTGGTGCTTAAGGCAGTCTCTGCAGCCTGGTGCTTAAGACAGTCTCTGCAGCCTGGTGCTTAAGACAGTCTCTGCAGCCTGGTGCTTAAGACAGTCTCTGCAGCCTGGTGCTTAAGACAGTCTCTGCAGCCTGGTGCTTAAGACAGTCTCTGCAGCCTGGTGCTTAAGACAGTCTCTGCAGCCTGGTGCTTAAGGCAGTCTCTGCAGCCTGGTGCTTAAGGCAGTCTCTGCAGCCTGGTGCTTAAGGCAGTCTCTGCAGCCTGGTGCTTAAGGCAGTCTCTGCAGCCTGGTGCTTAAGGCAGTCTCTGCAGCCTGGTGCTTAAGGCAGTCTCTGCAGCCTGGTGCTTAAGGCAGTCTCTGCAGCCTGGTGCTTAAGACAGTCTCTGCAGCCTGGTGCTTAAGGCAGTCTCTGCAGCCTGGTGCTTAAGGCAGTCTCTGCAGCCTGGTGCTTAAGCAGTCTCTGCAGCCTGGTGCTTAAGACAGTCTCTGCAGCCTGGTGCTTAAGACAGTCTCTGCAGCCTGGTGCTTAAGAGTCTCTGCAGCCTGGTGCTTAAGGCAGTCTCTGCAGCCTGGTGCTTAAGGCAGTCTCTGCAGCCTGGTGCTTAAGGCAGTCTCTGCAGCCTGGTGCTTAAGACAGTCTCTGCAGCCTGGTGCTTAAGACAGTCTCTGCAGCCTGGTGCTTAAGACAGTCTCTGCAGCCTGGTGCTTAAGGCAGTCTCTGCAGCCTGGTACTTAAGACAGTCTCTGCAGCCTGGTGCTTAAGGCAGTCTCTGCAGCCTGGTACTTAAGGCAGTCTCTGCAGCCTGGTACTTAAGAGTCTCTGCAGCCTGGTACTTAAGACAGTCTCTGCAGCCTGGTGCTTAAGCAGTCTCTGCAGCCTGGTACTTAAGGCAGTCTCTGCAGCCTGGTACTTAAGACAGTCTCTGCAGCCTGGTGCTTAAGGCAGTCTCTGCAGCCTGGTGCTTAAGACAGTCTCTGCAGCCTGGTGCTTAAGGCAGTCTCTGCAGCCTGGTACTTAACAGTCTCTGCAGCCTGGTACTTAAGGCAGTCTCTGCAGCCTGGTGCTTAAGACAGTCTCTGCAGCCTGGTGCTTAGGCAGTCTCTGCAGCCTGGTACTTAAGGCAGTCTCTGCAGCCTGGTACTTAAGGCAGTCTCTGCAGCCTGGTACTTAAGACAGTCCTGCAGCCTGGTGCTTAAGGCAGTCTCTGCAGCCTGGTGCTTAAGACAGTCTCTGCAGCCTGGTGTAAGACAGTCTCTGCAGCCTGCTTGCTTAAGACAGTCTCTGCAGCCTGGTACTTAAGGCAGTCTCTGCAGCCTGGTACTTAAGACAGTCTCTGCAGCCTGGTACTTAAGGCAGTCTCTGCAGCCTGGTGCTTAAGGCAGTCTCTGCAGCCTGGTACTTAAGACAGTCTCTGCAGCCTGGTACTTAAGGAGTCTCTGCAGCCTGGTGCTTAAGACAGTCTCTGCAGCCTGGTGCTTAAGGCAGTCTCTGCAGCCTGGGCTTAAGACAGTCTCTGCAGCCTGGTGCTTAAGACAGTCTCTGCAGCCTGGTACTTAAGACAGTCTCTGCAGCCTGGTGCTTAAGGCAGTCTCTGCAGCCTGGTACTTAAGACAGTCTCTGCAGCCTGGTGCTTAAGGCAGTCTCTGCAGCCTGGTACTTAAGGCAGTCTCTGCAGCCTGGTACTTAAGACAGTCTCTGCAGCCTGGTACTTTAGACAGTCTCTGCAGCCTGGTACTTAAGACAGTCTCTGCAGCCTGGACTAAGGCAGTCTCTGCAGCCTGGTACTTAAGACAGTCTCTGCAGCCTGGTGCTTAAGGCAGTCTCTGCAGCCTGGTACTTAAGACAGTCTCTGCAGCCTGGTACTAAGGCAGTCTCTGCAGCCTGGTACTTAAGACAGTCTCTGCAGCCTGGTACTTAAGGCAGTCTCTGCAGCCTGGGCTTAAGACAGTCTCTGCAGCCTGGTGCTTAAGACAGTCTCTGCAGCCTGGTACTTAAGACAGTCTCTGCAGCCTGGTACTTAAGCAGTCTCTGCAGCCTGGTACTTAAGGCAGTCTCTGCAGCCTGGTACTTAAGGCAGTCTCTGCAGCCTGGTGCTTAAGGCAGTCTCTGCAGCCTGGTGCTTAAGACAGTCTCTGCAGCCTGGTGCTTAAGGCAGTCTCTGCAGCCTGGTGCTTAAGGCAGTCTCTGCAGCCTGGTGCTTAAGGCAGTCTCTGCAGCCTGGTGCTTAAGGCAGTCTCTGCAGCCTGGTGCTTAAGACAGTCTCTGCAGCCTGGTGCTTAAGGCAGTCTCTGCAGCTGGTGCTTAAGGCAGTCTCTGCAGCTGGTGCTTAAGACAGTCTCTGCAGCCTGGTGCTTAAGGCAGTCTCTGCAGCCTGGTGCTTAAGGAGTCTCTGCAGCCTGGTGCTTAAGACAGTCTCTGCAGCCTGGTGCTTAAGGCAGTCTCTGCAGCCTGGTACTTAAGACAGTCTCTGCAGCCTGGTGCTTAAGGCAGTCTCTGCAGCCTGGTGCTTAAGACAGTCTCTGCAGCCTGGTACTTAAGGCAGTCTCTGCAGCCTGGTGCTTAAGCAGTCTCTGCAGCCTGGTGCTTAAGGCAGTCTCTGCAGCCTGGTGCTTAAGACAGTCTCTGCAGCCTGGTGCTTAAGACAGTCTCTGCAGCCTGGTGCTTAAGGCAGTCTCTGCAGCCTGGTACTTAAGGCAGTCTCTGCAGCCTGGTGCTTAAGGCAGTCTCTGCAGCCTGGTACTTAAGACAGTCTCTGCAGCCTGGTACTTAAGGCAGTCTCTGCAGCCTGGTACTTAAGGCAGTCTCTGCAGCCTGGTGCTTAAGGCAGTCTCTGCAGCCTGGTGCTTAAGGCAGTCTCTGCAGCCTGGTACTTAAGAAGTCTCTGCAGCCTGGTACTTAAGGCAGTCTCTGCAGCCTGGTACTTAAGACAGTCTCTGCAGCCTGGTGCTTAAGACAGTCTCTGCAGCCTGGTACTTAAGACAGTCTCTGCAGCCTGGTACTTAAGGCAGTCTCTGCAGCCTGGTACTTAAGGCAGTCTCTGCAGCCTGGTACTTAAGGCAGTCTCTGCAGCCTGGTACTTAAGGCAGTCTCTGCAGCCTGGTATTAAGGCAGTCTCTGCAGCCTGGTACTTAAGACAGTCTCTGCAGCTGGTGCTTAAGGCAGTCTCTGCAGCCTGGTACTTAAGACAGTCTCTGCAGCCTGGTGCTTAAGACAGTCTCTGCAGCCTGGTACTTAAGACAGTCTCTGCAGCCTGGTGCTTAAGGCAGTCTCTGCAGCCTGGTACTTAAGGCAGTCTCTGCAGCCTGGCTTAGGCAGCAGTCTCTGCAGCCTGGTACTTAAGGACAGTCTCTGCAGCTGGTGCTTAAGACAGTCTCTGCAGCCTGGTGCTTAAGACAGTCTCTGCAGCCTGGTGCTTAAGGCAGTCTCTGCAGCCTGGTGCTTAAGGCAGTCTCTGCAGCCTGGTACTAAGACAGTCTCTGCAGCCTGGTACTTAAGGCAGTCTCTGCAGCCTGGTGCTTAAGCAGTCTCTGCAGCCTGGTGCTTAAGACAGTCTCTGCAGCCTGGTACTTAAGACAGTCTCTGCAGCCTGGTGCTTAAGGCAGTCTCTGCAGCCTGGTACTTAAGACAGTCTCTGCAGCCTGGTGCTTAAGACAGTCTCTGCAGCCTGGTACTTAAGGCAGTCTCTGCAGCCTGGTACTTAAGACAGTCTCTGCAGCCTGGTGCTTAAGGCAGTCTCTGCAGCCTGGTACTTAAGGCAGTCTCTGCAGCCTGGTACTTAAGACAGTCTCTGCAGCCTGGTATTAAGACAGTCTCTGCAGCCTGGTGCTTAAGACAGTCTCTGCAGCCTGGTACTTAAGACAGTCTCTGCAGCCTGGTGCTTAAGACAGTCTCTGCAGCCTGGTGCTTAAGGCAGTCTCTGCAGCCTGGTGCTTAAGACAGTCTCTGCAGCCTGGTGCTTAAGACAGTCTCTGCAGCCTGGTGCTTAAGCAGTCTCTGCTGCCTGGTGCTTAAGCAGTCTCTGCAGCCTGGTGCTTAAGACAGTCTCTGCTGCCTGGTGCTTAAGACAGTCTCTGCAGCCTGGTGCTTAAGGCAGTCTCTGCTGCCTGGTGCTTAAGGCAGTCTCTGCAGCCTGGTGCTTAAGACAGTCTCTGCAGCCTGGTGCTTAAGGCAGTCTCTGCAGCCTGGGCTTAAGACAGTCTCTGCTGCCTGGTGCTTAAGGCAGTCTCTGCACCTGGTGCTTAAGACAGTCTCTGCAGCCTGGTGCTTAAGGCAGTCTCTGCAGCCTGGTGCTTAAGACAGTCTCTGCAGCCTGGTGCTTAAGGCAGT
>WNGS01106573.1:17636-31259 GCA_020271785.1 Procambarus virginalis | reverse complement strand
GTGTAGTGTGTCATTATGTGTGTGGTGTGTCAGTATGTGTGTGGTGTGTCAGTATGTGTGTGGTGTGTCAGTATGTGTGTGGTGTGTCAGTATGTGTGTAGTGTGTCAGTATGTGTGTGGTGTGTCAGTATGTGTGTGGTGTGTCGTGTGTGTGTGTGGTGTGTGTGTGTGTGTGTGGTGTGTCAGTATGTGTGTAGTGTGTCAGTATGTGTGTGGTGTGTCAGTATGTGTGTGGTGTGTCAGTATGTGTGTGGTGTGTCAGTATGTGTGTGGTGTGTCAGTGGGTGTGTAGTGTGTCAGTATGTGTGTGGTGTGTCAGTATGTGGTGATGTGTCAGGATGTGTGTGGTGTGTCAGTGTGTGTGTGTGTGTCAGTATGTGTGTGGTGTGTCAGTATGTGTGTGGCGTGTCAGTATGTGTGTGGCGTGTCAGTGTGTATGTGGTGTCAGTATGTGTGTGGTGTGTCAGCATGTGTGTGGTGTGTCAGTATGTGTGTAGTGTGTTAGTATGTGTGAAGTGTGTCAGTATGTGTGTGTGGTGTGTCAGTGTGTGTGTGGTGTGTCAGTATGTGTGTAGTGTGTCAGTATGTGTGTAGTGTGTCATTATGTGTGTGGGTGTTTGTATGTGTGTGGTGTGTTTGTATGTGTGTGGTGTGTGTCAGTATGTGTGTGGTGTGTGTCAGTATGTGTGTGGTGTGTCAGTATGTGTGTGGTGTGTCAGTATGTGTGTGGTGTGTCAGTATGTGTGTGGTGTGTGTCAGTATGTGTGTGGTGTGTGTCAGTATGTGTGTGGTGTGTGTCAGTATGTGTGTGGTGTGTCAGTATGTGTGTGGTGTGTGTCAGTATGTGTGTGGTGTGTCAGTATGTGTGGTGTGTCAGTATGTGTGTGGTGTGTCAGTATGTGTGTGGTGTGTCAGTTTGTGTGTGGTGTGTCAGTATGTGTGTGGTGTGTGTCAGTATGTGTGTGGTGTGTGTCAGTATGTGTGGTGTGTCAGTATGTGTGTGGTGTGTGTCAGTATGTGTGTGGGGTGTGTCAGTATGTGTGTGGTGTGTCAGTATGTGTGGTGTGTCAGTATGTGTGTGGTGTGTGTCAGTATGTGTGTGGGGTGTGTCAGTATGTGTGTGGGGTGTGTCAGTATGTGTGTGGTGTGTGTCAGTTTGTGTGTGGTGTGTCAGTATGTGTGTGGTGTGTGTCAGTTTGTGTGTGGTGTGTCAGTATGTGTGTGGTGTGTGTCAGTATGTGTGTGGTGTGTGTCAGTATGTGTGGTGTGTCAGTATGTGTGTGGTGTGTGTCAGTATGTGTGTGGTGTGTGTCAGTATGTGTGTGGTGTGTGTCAGTATGTGTGTGTAGTGTGTCAGTATGTGTGTGGTGTGTCAGTGTGTATGTGGTGTGTCAGTATGTGTGTGGTGTGGCAGCATGTGTGTGGTGTGTCAGTATGTGTGTGGTGTGTCAGTGTGTATGTGGTGTGTCAGTATGTGTGTGGTGTGGCAGCATGTGTGTGGTGTGTGTCACTATGTGTGTGGTGTGTGTCACTATGTGTGTGGTGTGTGTCAGTATGTGTTTATACTCACACTCACCCTGAGTGTGAGTGTAAACACAAGGCCTGGGAATAAGACACTCACCCTGAGTGTGAGTGTAAACACAAGGCCTGGGAATAAGACACTCACCCTGAGTGTGAGTGTAAACACAAGGCCTGGGAATAAGACACACTCACCCTGAGTGTGAGTGTAAACACAAGGCCTGGGACTAAGACACACTCACCCTGAGTGTGAGTGTAAACACGAGGCCTGGGAATAAGACACACTCACCCTGAGTGTGAGTGTAAACACAAGGCCTGGGACTAAGACACACTCACCCTGCTCTGCTGCTGAGTGTATACTCGCCAAGTTAGCATCATAACCCAGGTTCCTACAGGCCGAGCGGGCTGACGTGAAGTTCATCCTCTCGCTGAAGGCCAAGATGCACTTGGTACCTGTGAGTGTAAACATGTATTGTTGTTTATTACTGTGGGAGAACAACCTGGGGAGTAATTACTGTTGTTTATTACTGTGGGAGAACAACCTGGGGGAGTAATTACTGTTGTTTATTACTGTGGGAGAACAACCTGGGGGGAGTAATTACTGTTGTTTATTACTGTGGGAGAACAACCTGGGGGAGTAATTACTGTTGTTTATTACTGTGGGAGAACAACCTGGGGGAGTAATTACTGTTGTTTATTACTGTGGGAGAACAACTTGGGGGAGTAATTACTGTTGTTTATTACTGTGGGAGAACAACCTGGGGGAGTAATTACTGTTGTTTATTACTGTGGGAGAACAACCATGGGAGTAATTACTGTTGTTTATTACTGTGGGAGAACAACCTGGGGGAATATTTACAATACATTAAGTGTTGTTAAAGACCAAGTTCAACAAAGGAGGATTTACCTTAACCAAAATGAAGATCTAAATAAGATTATATGAAGAGTTAATGTGAGTTGTGAGTGGGAAGGCTTAAATAGGTCAGTGGAGAGGACGTGTTTCTGCAGCCTGGTGCTTGATGCAGTCTCTGCAGCCTGGTGCTTGACGCAGTCTCTGCAGCCTGGTGCTTGACGCAGTCTCTGCAGCCTGGTGCTTGACGCAGTCTCTGCAGCCTGGTGCTTGACGCAGTCTCTGCAGCCTGGTGCTTGACGCAGTCTCTGCTGCCTGGTGCTTGACGCAGTCTCTGCAGCCTGGTGCTTGACGCAGTCTCTGCAGCCTGGTGATTGACGCAGTCTCTGCAGCCTGGTGCTTGACGCAGTGTCTGTTGCCTGGTGCTTGACGCAGTCTCTGCAGCCTGGTGCTTGATGCAGTGTCTGTTGCCTGGTGCTTGACGCAGTCTCTGCAGCCTGGTGCTTGACGCAGTCTCTGCAGCCTGGTGCTTGACGCAGTCTCTGCAGCCTGGTGCTTGAGGCAGTCTCTGCAGCCTGGTGCTTGACGCAGTCTCTGCAGCCTGGTGCTTGAGGCAGTCTCTGCAGCCTGGTGCTTGACGCAGTCTCTGCAGCCTGGTGCTTGAGGCAGTCTCTGCAGCCTGGTGCTTGACGCAGTCTCTGCAGCCTGGTGCTTGACGCAGTCTCTGCAGCCTGGTGATTGACGCAGTCTCTGCAGCCTGGTGCTTGACGCAGTCTCTGCAGCCTGGTGCTTGACGCAGTCTCTGCAGCCTGGTGCTTGACGCAGTCTCTGCAGCCTGGTGCTTGAGGCAGTCTCTGCAGCCTGGTGCTTGACGCAGTCTCTGCAGCCTGGTGCTTGACGCAGTCTCTGCAGCCTGGTGATTGACGCAGTCTCTGCTGCCTGGTGCTTGACGCAGTCTCTGCTGCCTGGTGCTTGACGCAGTCTCTGCAGCCTGGTGCTTGACGCAGTCTCTGCAGCCTGGTGCTTGACGCAGTCTCTGCTGCCTGGTGCTTGACGCAGTCTCTGCTGCCTGGTGCTTGACGCAGTCTCTGCTGCCTGGTGCTTGACGCAGTCTCTGCTGCCTGGTGCTTGACGCAGTCTCTGCTGCCTGGTACTTAAGGCAGTCTCTGCAGCCTGGTGCTTAAGGCAGTCTCTGCAGCCTGGTACTTAAGGCAGTCTCTGCAGCCTGGTGCTTGACGCAGTCTCTGCTGGCTGGTGCTTGACGCAGTCTCTGCTGCCTGGTGCTTGACGCAGTCTCTGCTGCCTGGTGCTTGACGCAGTCTCTGCTGCCTGGTACTTAAGGCAGTCTCTGCAGCCTGGTGCTTAAGGCAGTCTCTGCAGCCTGGTACTTAAGGCAGTCTCTGCAGCCTGGTGCTTGAAGCAGTCTCTGCAGCCTGGTACTTAAGGCAGTCTCTGCAGCCTGGTGCTTGACGCAGTCTCTGCAGCCTGGTGCTTGACGCAGTCTCTGCTGCCTGGTACTTAAGGCAGTCTCTGCAGCCTGGTGCTTAAGGCAGTCTCTGCAGCCTGGTGCTTAAGGCAGTCTCTGCAGCCTGGTGCTTAAGGCAGTCTCTGCAGCCTGGTGCTTAAGACAGTCTCTGCAGCCTGGTACTTAAGACAGTCTCTGCAGCCTGGTACTTAAGGCAGTCTCTGCAGCCTGGTGCTTAAGGCAGTCTCTGCAGCCTGGTACTTAAGACAGTCTCTGCAGCCTGGTACTTAAGACAGTCTCTGCAGCCTGGTGCTTAAGGCAGTCTCTGCAGCCTGGTGCTTAAGACAGTCTCTGCAGCCTGGTGCTTAAGACAGTCTCTGCAGCCTGGTACTTAAGACAGTCTCTGCAGCCTGGTACTTAAGGCAGTCTCTGCAGCCTGGTACTTAAGGCAGTCTCTGCAGCCTGGTACTTAAGGCAGTCTCTGCAGCCTGGTGCTTAAGACAGTCTCTGCAGCCTGGTGCTTAAGACAGTCTCTGCAGCCTGGTACTTAAGACAGTCTCTGCAGCCTGGTACTTAAGGCAGTCTCTGCAGCCTGGTACTTAAGACAGTCTCTGCAGCCTGGTGCTTAAGGCAGTCTCTGCAGCCTGGTACTTAAGACAGTCTCTGCAGCCTGGTGCTTAAGGCAGTCTCTGCAGCCTGGTGCTTAAGACAGTCTCTGCAGCCTGGTGCTTAAGACAGTCTCTGCAGCCTGGTACTTAAGACAGTCTCTGCAGCCTGGTGCTTAAGGCAGTCTCTGCAGCCTGGTGCTTAAGGCAGTCTCTGCAGCCTGGTGCTTAAGACAGTCTCTGCAGCCTGGTACTTAAGACAGTCTCTGCAGCCTGGTGCTTAAGGCAGTCTCTGCAGCCTGGTACTTAAGGCAGTCTCTGCAGCCTGGTGCTTAAGGCAGTCTCTGCAGCCTGGTACTTAAGGCAGTCTCTGCAGCCTGGTACTTAAGGCAGTCTCTGCAGCCTGGTGCTTAAGACAGTCTCTGCAGCCTGGTGCTTAAGACAGTCTCTGCAGCCTGGTGCTTAAGACAGTCTCTGCAGCCTGGTGCTTAAGACAGTCTCTGCAGCCTGGTGCTTAAGACAGTCTCTGCAGCCTGGTACTTAAGGCAGTCTCTGCAGCCTGGTACTTAAGACAGTCTCTGCAGCCTGGTGCTTAAGACAGTCTCTGCAGCCTGGTGCTTAAGACAGTCTCTGCAGCCTGGTGCTTAAGACAGTCTCTGCAGCCTGGTACTTAAGGCAGTCTCTGCAGCCTGGTACTTAAGACAGTCTCTGCAGCCTGGTACTTAAGACAGTCTCTGCAGCCTGGTGCTTAAGACAGTCTCTGCAGCCTGGTGCTTAAGACAGTCTCTGCAGCCTGGTGCTTAAGACAGTCTCTGCAGCCTGGTACTTAAGGCAGTCTCTGCAGCCTGGTGCTTAAGGCAGTCTCTGCAGCCTGGTGCTTAAGACAGTCTCTGCAGCCTGGTGCTTAAGACAGTCTCTGCAGCCTGGTGCTTAAGACAGTCTCTGCAGCCTGGTACTTAAGGCAGTCTCTGCAGCCTGGTGCTTAAGGCAGTCTCTGCAGCCTGGTGCTTAAGGCAGTCTCTGCAGCCTGGTGCTTAAGACAGTCTCTGCAGCCTGGTGCTTAAGACAGTCTCTGCAGCCTGGTACTTAAGACAGTCTCTGCAGCCTGGTGCTTAAGGCAGTCTCTGCAGCCTGGTGCTTAAGGCAGTCTCTGCAGCCTGGTACTTAAGGCAGTCTCTGCAGCCTGGTGCTTAAGACAGTCTCTGCAGCCTGGTGCTTAAGGCAGTCTCTGCAGCCTGGTACTTAAGGCAGTCTCTGCAGCCTGGTGCTTAAGGCAGTCTCTGCAGCCTGGTGCTTAAGGCAGTCTCTGCAGCCTGGTGCTTAAGACAGTCTCTGCAGCCTGGTGCTTAAGACAGTCTCTGCAGCCTGGTGCTTAAGACAGTCTCTGCAGCCTGGTGCTTAAGGCAGTCTCTGCAGCCTGGTGCTTAAGACAGTCTCTGCAGCCTGGTGCTTAAGGCAGTCTCTGCAGCCTGGTGCTTAAGACAGTCTCTGCAGCCTGGTACTTAAGACAGTCTCTGCAGCCTGGTGCTTAAGGCAGTCTCTGCAGCCTGGTGCTTAAGGCAGTCTCTGCAGCCTGGTGCTTAAGGCAGTCTCTGCAGCCTGGTGCTTAAGACAGTCTCTGCAGCCTGGTGCTTAAGGCAGTCTCTGCAGCCTGGTGCTTAAGGCAGTCTCTGCAGCCTGGTACTTAAGGCAGTCTCTGCAGCCTGGTACTTAAGGCAGTCTCTGCAGCCTGGTACTTAAGACAGTCTCTGCAGCCTGGTGCTTAAGACAGTCTCTGCAGCCTGGTGCTTAAGACAGTCTCTGCAGCCTGGTACTTAAGGCAGTCTCTGCAGCCTGGTGCTTAAGGCAGTCTCTGCAGCCTGG
Source organism: Procambarus virginalis (assembly GCA_020271785.1). Classification (NCBI taxonomy): domain Eukaryota; kingdom Metazoa; phylum Arthropoda; class Malacostraca; order Decapoda; family Cambaridae; genus Procambarus; species Procambarus virginalis. The sequence goes on along the minus strand of WNGS01106573.1, from coordinate 24,958 downwards.
TGCTTAAGGCAGTCTCTGCAGCCTGGTGCTTAAGACAGTCTCTGCAGCCTGGTACTTAAGACAGTCTCTGCAGCCTGGTGCTTAAGGCAGTCTCTGCAGCCTGGTGCTTAAGGCAGTCTCTGCAGCCTGGTACTTAAGGCAGTCTCTGCAGCCTGGTACTTAAGACAGTCTCTGCAGCCTGGTGCTTAAGGCAGTCTCTGCAGCCTGGTGCTTAAGCAGTCTCTGCAGCCTGGTACTTAAGACAGTCTCTGCAGCCTGGTGCTTAAGGCAGTCTCTGCAGCCTGGTGCTTAAGGCAGTCTCTGCAGCCTGGTGCTTAAGGCAGTCTCTGCAGCCTGGTGCTTAAGACAGTCTCTGCAGCCTGGTGCTTAAGGCAGTCTCTGCAGCCTGGTGCTTAAGGCAGTCTCTGCAGCCTGGTGCTTAAGGCAGTCTCTGCAGCCTGGTGCTTAAGGCAGTCTCTGCAGCCTGGTGCTTAAGACAGTCTCTGCAGCCTGGTGCTTAAGGCAGTCTCTGCAGCCTGGTGCTTAAGGCAGTCTCTGCAGCCTGGTGCTTAAGGCAGTCTCTGCAGCCTGGTACTTAAGACAGTCTCTGCAGCCTGGTGCTTAAGACAGTCTCTGCAGCCTGGTGCTTAAGGCAGTCTCTGCAGCCTGGTGCTTAAGACAGTCTCTGCAGCCTGGTACTTAAGGCAGTCTCTGCAGCCTGGTACTTAAGGCAGTCTCTGCAGCCTGGTACTTAAGGCAGTCTCTGCAGCCTGGTGCTTAAGGCAGTCTCTGCAGCCTGGTGCTTAAGGCAGTCTCTGCAGCCTGGTGCTTAAGACAGTCTCTGCAGCCTGGTGCTTAAGGCAGTCTCTGCAGCCTGGTGCTTAAGACAGTCTCTGCAGCCTGGTGCTTAAGACAGTCTCTGCAGCCTGGTGCTTAAGGCAGTCTCTGCAGCCTGGTACTTAAGACAGTCTCTGCAGCCTGGTGCTTAAGGCAGTCTCTGCAGCCTGGTGCTTAAGACAGTCTCTGCAGCCTGGTACTTAAGACAGTCTCTGCAGCCTGGTACTTAAGGCAGTCTCTGCAGCCTGGTGCTTAAGGCAGTCTCTGCAGCCTGGTGCTTAAGGCAGTCTCTGCAGCCTGGTGCTTAAGACAGTCTCTGCAGCCTGGTGCTTAAGGCAGTCTCTGCAGCCTGGTGCTTAAGACAGTCTCTGCAGCCTGGTGCTTAAGGCAGTCTCTGCAGCCTGGTGCTTAAGGCAGTCTCTGCAGCCTGGTGCTTAAGACAGTCTCTGCAGCCTGGTGCTTAAGGCAGTCTCTGCAGCCTGGTGCTTAAGGCAGTCTCTGCAGCCTGGTGCTTAAGACAGTCTCTGCAGCCTGGTGCTTAAGGCAGTCTCTGCAGCCTGGTACTTAAGACAGTCTCTGCAGCCTGGTGCTTAAGACAGTCTCTGCAGCCTGGTGCTTAAGACAGTCTCTGCAGCCTGGTACTTAAGGCAGTCTCTGCAGCCTGGTGCTTAAGACAGTCTCTGCAGCCTGGTGCTTAAGGCAGTCTCTGCAGCCTGGTGCTTAAGACAGTCTCTGCAGCCTGGTGCTTAAGACAGTCTCTGCAGCCTGGTGCTTAAGGCAGTCTCTGCAGCCTGGTGCTTAAGGCAGTCTCTGCAGCCTGGTGCTTAAGGCAGTCTCTGCAGCCTGGTGCTTAAGGCAGTCTCTGCAGCCTGGTGCTTAAGACAGTCTCTGCAGCCTGGTGCTTAAGACAGTCTCTGCAGCCTGGTGCTTAAGGCAGTCTCTGCAGCCTGGTGCTTAAGGCAGTCTCTGCAGCCTGGTGCTTAAGACAGTCTCTGCAGCCTGGTGCTTAAGACAGTCTCTGCAGCCTGGTGCTTAAGACAGTCTCTGCAGCCTGGTGCTTAAGGCAGTCTCTGCAGCCTGGTGCTTAAGGCAGTCTCTGCAGCCTGGTGCTTAAGACAGTCTCTGCAGCCTGGTGCTTAAGGCAGTCTCTGCAGCCTGGTACTTAAGGCAGTCTCTGCAGCCTGGTGCTTAAGGCAGTCTCTGCAGCCTGGTACTTAAGGCAGTCTCTGCAGCCTGGTACTTAAGGCAGTCTCTGCAGCCTGGTGCTTAAGGCAGTCTCTGCAGCCTGGTGCTTAAGGCAGTCTCTGCAGCCTGGTGCTTAAGACAGTCTCTGCAGCCTGGTGCTTAAGGCAGTCTCTGCAGCCTGGTGCTTAAGGCAGTCTCTGCAGCCTGGTGCTTAAGGCAGTCTCTGCAGCCTGGTGCTTAAGACAGTCTCTGCAGCCTGGTGCTTAAGGCAGTCTCTGCAGCCTGGTGCTTAAGACAGTCTCTGCAGCCTGGTGCTTAAGGCAGTCTCTGCAGCCTGGTGCTTAAGGCAGTCTCTGCAGCCTGGTACTTAAGGCAGTCTCTGCAGCCTGGTGCTTAAGGCAGTCTCTGCAGCCTGGTGCTTAAGGCAGTCTCTGCAGCCTGGTGCTTAAGACAGTCTCTGCAGCCTGGTGCTTAAGGCAGTCTCTGCAGCCTGGTGCTTAAGGCAGTCTCTGCAGCCTGGTGCTTAAGGCAGTCTCTGCAGCCTGGTGCTTAAGACAGTCTCTGCAGCCTGGTACTTAAGGCAGTCTCTGCAGCCTGGTGCTTAAGGCAGTCTCTGCAGCCTGGTACTTAAGGCAGTCTCTGCAGCCTGGTGCTTAAGGCAGTCTCTGCAGCCTGGTGCTTAAGGCAGTCTCTGCAGCCTGGTGCTTAAGGCAGTCTCTGCAGCCTGGTGCTTAAGGCAGTCTCTGCAGCCTGGTACTTAAGGCAGTCTCTGCAGCCTGGTGCTTAAGACAGTCTCTGCAGCCTGGTACTTAAGGCAGTCTCTGCAGCCTGGTGCTTAAGACAGTCTCTGCAGCCTGGTACTTAAGACAGTCTCTGCAGCCTGGTACTTAAGGCAGTCTCTGCAGCCTGGTGCTTAAGACAGTCTCTGCAGCCTGGTACTTAAGGCAGTCTCTGCAGCCTGGTGCTTAAGACAGTCTCTGCAGCCTGGTGCTTAAGGCAGTCTCTGCAGCCTGGTGCTTAAGACAGTCTCTGCAGCCTGGTGCTTAAGACAGTCTCTGCAGCCTGGTGCTTAAGACAGTCTCTGCAGCCTGGTGCTTAAGACAGTCTCTGCAGCCTGGTGCTTAAGACAGTCTCTGCAGCCTGGTGCTTAAGACAGTCTCTGCAGCCTGGTGCTTAAGGCAGTCTCTGCAGCCTGGTGCTTAAGGCAGTCTCTGCAGCCTGGTGCTTAAGGCAGTCTCTGCAGCCTGGTGCTTAAGGCAGTCTCTGCAGCCTGGTACTTAAGGCAGTCTCTGCAGCCTGGTGCTTAAGGCAGTCTCTGCAGCCTGGTGCTTAAGGCAGTCTCTGCAGCCTGGTGCTTAAGGCAGTCTCTGCAGCCTGGTGCTTAAGACAGTCTCTGCAGCCTGGTGCTTAAGGCAGTCTCTGCAGCCTGGTGCTTAAGACAGTCTCTGCAGCCTGGTGCTTAAGACAGTCTCTGCAGCCTGGTACTTAAGACAGTCTCTGCAGCCTGGTGCTTAAGGCAGTCTCTGCAGCCTGGTGCTTAAGACAGTCTCTGCAGCCTGGTGCTTAAGGCAGTCTCTGCAGCCTGGTGCTTAAGACAGTCTCTGCAGCCTGGTGCTTAAGACAGTCTCTGCAGCCTGGTGCTTAAGACAGTCTCTGCAGCCTGGTGCTTAAGACAGTCTCTGCAGCCTGGTGCTTAAGGCAGTCTCTGCAGCCTGGTGCTTAAGACAGTCTCTGCAGCCTGGTGCTTAAGACAGTCTCTGCAGCCTGGTGCTTAAGGCAGTCTCTGCAGCCTGGTGCTTAAGGCAGTCTCTGCAGCCTGGTGCTTAAGGCAGTCTCTGCAGCCTGGTGCTTAAGGCAGTCTCTGCAGCCTGGTGCTTAAGGCAGTCTCTGCAGCCTGGTGCTTAAGGCAGTCTCTGCAGCCTGGTGCTTAAGGCAGTCTCTGCAGCCTGGTGCTTAAGGCAGTCTCTGCAGCCTGGTGCTTAAGGCAGTCTCTGCAGCCTGGTGCTTAAGACAGTCTCTGCAGCCTGGTGCTTAAGGCAGTCTCTGCAGCCTGGTGCTTAAGGCAGTCTCTGCAGCCTGGTGCTTAAGGCAGTCTCTGCAGCCTGGTGCTTAAGGCAGTCTCTGCAGCCTGGTGCTTAAGGCAGTCTCTGCAGCCTGGTGCTTAAGACAGTCTCTGCAGCCTGGTGCTTAAGGCAGTCTCTGCAGCCTGGTGCTTAAGGCAGTCTCTGCAGCCTGGTGCTTAAGACAGTCTCTGCAGCCTGGTGCTTAAGACAGTCTCTGCAGCCTGGTGCTTAAGACAGTCTCTGCAGCCTGGTGCTTAAGGCAGTCTCTGCAGCCTGGTGCTTAAGACAGTCTCTGCAGCCTGGTGCTTAAGGCAGTCTCTGCAGCCTGGTGCTTAAGACAGTCTCTGCAGCCTGGTGCTTAAGACAGTCTCTGCAGCCTGGTGCTTAAGGCAGTCTCTGCAGCCTGGTGCTTAAGACAGTCTCTGCAGCCTGGTGCTTAAGGCAGTCTCTGCAGCCTGGTGCTTAAGACAGTCTCTGCAGCCTGGTGCTTAAGACAGTCTCTGCAGCCTGGTGCTTAAGGCAGTCTCTGCAGCCTGGTGCTTAAGGCAGTCTCTGCAGCCTGGTGCTTAAGGCAGTCTCTGCAGCCTGGTGCTTAAGACAGTCTCTGCAGCCTGGTACTTAAGGCAGTCTCTGCAGCCTGGTGCTTAAGGCAGTCTCTGCAGCCTGGTGCTTAAGGCAGTCTCTGCAGCCTGGTGCTTAAGGCAGTCTCTGCAGCCTGGTGCTTAAGACAGTCTCTGCAGCCTGGTACTTAAGGCAGTCTCTGCAGCCTGGTACTTAAGACAGTCTCTGCAGCCTGGTACTTAAGGCAGTCTCTGCAGCCTGGTGCTTAAGACAGTCTCTGCAGCCTGGTACTTAAGACAGTCTCTGCAGCCTGGTGCTTAAGACAGTCTCTGCAGCCTGGTGCTTAAGACAGTCTCTGCAGCCTGGTGCTTAAGGCAGTCTCTGCAGCCTGGTGCTTAAGACAGTCTCTGCAGCCTGGTGCTTAAGGCAGTCTCTGCAGCCTGGTGCTTAAGACAGTCTCTGCAGCCTGGTGCTTAAGGCAGTCTCTGCAGCCTGGTGCTTAAGACAGTCTCTGCAGCCTGGTGCTTAAGACAGTCTCTGCAGCCTGGTGCTTAAGGCAGTCTCTGCAGCCTGGTGCTTAAGACAGTCTCTGCAGCCTGGTGCTTAAGGCAGTCTCTGCAGCCTGGTGCTTAAGACAGTCTCTGCAGCCTGGTGCTTAAGGCAGTCTCTGCAGCCTGGTGCTTAAGGCAGTCTCTGCAGCCTGGTGCTTAAGGCAGTCTCTGCAGCCTGGTACTTAAGGCAGTCTCTGCAGCCTGGTACTTAAGGCAGTCTCTGCAGCCTGGTACTTAAGGCAGTCTCTGCAGCCTGGTGCTTAAGGCAGTCTCTGCAGCCTGGTGCTTAAGGCAGTCTCTGCAGCCTGGTGCTTAAGACAGTCTCTGCAGCCTGGTGCTTAAGGCAGTCTCTGCAGCCTGGTACTTAAGACAGTCTCTGCAGCCTGGTGCTTAAGCAGTCTCTGCAGCCTGGTGCTTAAGACAGTCTCTGCAGCCTGGTGCTTAAGACAGTCTCTGCAGCCTGGTGCTTAAGGCAGTCTCTGCAGCCTGGTGCTTAAGGCAGTCTCTGCAGCCTGGTGCTTAAGACAGTCTCTGCAGCCTGGTGCTTAAGACAGTCTCTGCAGCCTGGTGCTTAAGACAGTCTCTGCAGCCTGGTGCTTAAGGCAGTCTCTGCAGCCTGGTGCTTAAGGACAGTCTCTGCAGCCTGGTGCTTAAGACAGTCTCTGCAGCCTGGTGCTTAAGGCAGTCTCTGCAGCCTGGTACTTAAGGCAGTCTCTGCAGCCTGGTGCTTAAGGCAGTCTCTGCAGCCTGGTGCTTAAGACAGTCTCTGCAGCCTGGTGCTTAAGACAGTCTCTGCAGCCTGGTGCTTAAGACAGTCTCTGCAGCCTGGTGCTTAAGACAGTCTCTGCAGCCTGGTGCTTAAGGCAGTCTCTGCAGCCTGGTGCTTAAGCAGTCTCTGCAGCCTGGTGCTTAAGACAGTCTCTGCAGCCTGGTGCTTAAGACAGTCTCTGCAGCCTGGTACTTAAGGCAGTCTCTGCAGCCTGGTGCTTAAGCAGTCTCTGCAGCCTGGTGCTTAAGGCAGTCTCTGCAGCCTGGTGCTTAAGCAGTCTCTGCAGCCTGGTGCTTAAGACAGTCTCTGCAGCCTGGTGCTTAAGGCAGTCTCTGCAGCCTGGTGCTTAAGCAGTCTCTGCAGCCTGGTGCTTAAGGCAGTCTCTGCAGCCTGGTGCTTAAGACAGTCTCTGCAGCCTGGTGCTTAGGCAGTCTCTGCAGCCTGGTGCTTAAGACAGTCTCTGCAGCCTGGTGCTTAAGCAGTCTCTGCAGCCTGGTACTTAAGAAGTCTCTGCAGCCTGGTACTTAAGGCAGTCTCTGCAGCCTGGTGCTTAAGACAGTCTCTGCAGCCTGGTACTTAAGGCAGTCTCTGCAGCCTGGTGCTTAAGGCAGTCTCTGCAGCCTGGTGCTTAAGGCAGTCTCTGCAGCCTGGTGCTAAGACAGTCTCTGCAGCCTGGTGCTTAAGACAGTCTCTGCAGCCTGGTGCTTAAGACAGTCTCTGCAGCCTGGTGCTTAAGGCAGTCTCTGCAGCCTGGTGCTTAAGGCAGTCTCTGCAGCCTGGTGCTTAAGGCAGTCTCTGCAGCCTGTGGTTAAGACAGTCTCTGCAGCCTGGTGCTTAAGACAGTCTCTGCAGCCTGGTGCTTAAGGCAGTCTCTGCAGCCTGGTGCTTAAGCAGTCTCTGCAGCCTGGTGCTTAGGCAGTCTCTGCAGCTGGTACTTAAGGCAGTCTCTGCAGCCTGGTGCTTAAGACAGTCTCTGCAGCCTGGTGCTTAAGCAGTCTCTGCAGCCTGGTGCTTAAACGCAGTCTCTGCAGCCTGGTGCTTAGGCAGTCTCTGCAGCCTGGTGCTTAAGGCAGTCTCTGCAGCCTGGTGCTTAAGGCAGTCTCTGCAGCCTGGTGCTTAAGGCAGTCTCTGCAGCCTGGTGCTTAAGGCAGTCTCTGCAGCCTGGTGCTTAAGACAGTCTCTGCAGCCTGGTGCTTAAGACAGTCTCTGCAGCCTGGTGCTTAAGCAGTCTCTGCAGCCTGGTGCTTAACAGTCTCTGCAGCCTGGTGCTTAAGACAGTCTCTGCAGCCTGGTGCTTAAGACAGTCTCTGCAGCCTGGTGCTTAAGCAGTCTCTGCAGCCTGGTGCTTAAGGCAGTCTCTGCAGCCTGGTGCTTAAG